>OZ059902.1:5973867-5991367 GCA_964057215.1 Oscheius myriophilus | reverse complement strand
CTTTTCTATTTCTGGTTTCTGCCCTTTTAAGTTGCGAAATCGCTTTTCTTTTGCGATTCTTAGCGTTTTCGGTGACATTTGGTTCTCCAGTGGCTCGTGGCGATTCTTTCTATATGACCGAGTGCCCTTTGCCCTGTGGAAGAAATCGATGGAACGCCGTCGCGACGCTCACGTGGCGTACATTGGGTCCCGCCACGAAAGTCCTGATAATCTTCGACGGTGCCTGTTTGGTCTCGCGAATTATTTGAAAAACTTTCCCGCTGAACTTTAACCGTCTATGATCTTCAGGGCATTCGTGCCGGGGCCCAATACACCCCGCGTGCGTGTCGCGAAGGCGTTACGCCGGTTTCTTCAACTGGGCAGAGTGCACTCTATAATCCCCGTTGACTGGCACATTTAAAATGTCTGCAAAAATCATGCTTAAAAGCCTTGGACAGTTTTTTTTAAAATATTTTTTTTTGCACGGCTCGCCGTCCGATGGAACCCCCGGCCATGTTAAAGGACTGCCTCCTGTTAAACGTCGGACAGGAATTGAAACTTTCCGACTCTTGCAATTTAGACTTTCTGGATGCTTTTTCGATTTTCTGGATTTAAATGGTAGACAATACAACGAAGCTTTGGAGGCAATTTTGGTGGAGCTGGAAATTCACCCGAACAAAAGGCATAAACTTCAGAACTCAGCGGGATTTTTTTTTCGGTGGATCTGAAAAAATTACTTCCGAAACTTTGATTTATTTGCTCTTTTTTAAGCATTTTAGAACTTTTAATAATAATAATAATAATAATTTATTACGCATTGCACGTGCTATAAACAAAGAGAAATGAGACAGAGAATGTGAAATACACAACGAATCACATATGGAACCTAATGTACAAATGGCGATGTATCGATGGGTTTAGGGGGACAATGGGGGATTCCTAATGAATAGTGAACGGAGAGGGAGTTCCTAGTGGAGATGAGTTTGACTGGGCAATTAGCCTGGTCAGCGCTTTCTTGGTTTTAGGCATTCGCTGCTTTTTAATGTGTTTCAGAAACTGGGAACCGGCCCTGACGGTGAAGAACTGAGCTCGTAGACTTGTCCTTGGTCTGGGGAAGCTAAATTTAATTGGCGCACCGCGGGTGACAGAGGGACGGAAAGTGAAGAAGGAATCCTTGTCGATGCGACATGCATTGGCCAGAATTTCTGACCATAGAGAAATCAAAAACTAGCCGCCGGTCGGAAAGAGTGGGTAGGTCAAGGTGCCTGTTACGTGATTCGGCGTTCGGGAGATGGGGATAAGTGCCGAGACCTGTGCGAATGTAAAGTTTCCTAGTGAAATCGTTTTGGATGCTTTCTAACCGCTTCACATGCCCCAGCTCAGAGTTAAACACGGTTGTGCCAAATTCAGCAATGGGCCTGACATAAGTCTTATACACTTTAAGCAAGGCCTCGATGTTCCTGGTTTTGATAGCTGTGAAGAGGTTATACGTCCTACGCTTGGCGGATATGACCGTTTTCTGGCAATGTGTGGCGAAAGAGAGTGAGGGAGTTATGGTAAATCCTAAATCGCGTACCTCACCCGATACTACGGAGAGTGGTGCCCCGTTCAGAAAATACCCATACCTGGCATTATTCGCACCCATGTGAAGAACCTGTGACTTCTCTATCGAAATCGGTAACTCCCAATCTACTGACCATTTCCATAGTCTGTCGATGGATTCTTGCAGGGCGTTTATGCAAGCGACACTTTGAATTGTTTTGTAAATTTTGGTGTCATCGGCGAACACTTTGCACGTTACCCCGTTGGTCGAGAGCAGGGTGGGAATTTCTAAAGTGTAGATATTGAAGAGAAGGGGGGACAGGCATCCGCCTTGTGGCACCCCACTGGTAACGGGTAAGGTTTTAGATAGCGCAGACTTGTATCGGACTTGGAACGTGCGACCTCTGAGGAAATTACTAATCCAGTTAACTACCATTGGGTGCAGCTTTACTAGTTTCAGCTTTTCGATCAGTTTGGCGTGGTTAACGCGGTCAAAAGCCTTCGAAAAGTCAAAATAAATAATATCCGTACTGCGCTTATGGTCGAGAGCGATGGTCCAGTCATTAACGCATTCCAGCATTTGAGTCTCGACGGAGCCGCCCTTTTGGAAGCCATGCTGATCTCTCGAAATGACATTGTGCGCGTCCAAATGAGCGATTATGTGTGGTTTAAGCATCTTCTCGAATATGCGCGCTATTATGGATGTGATACTTATGGGTCTGGAATTCTGCGGGGTTGGGGGTTTCCCTGGTTTTGGGATCGCTGTGACTAGGGCGTGTTTCCACTTTAGAGGCACCACTCCTGTCCAAAGAGACAAATTGAAGATCATTTCGAGAGGTGCACAAATCAGTGGCGCGATTAAACTGAGGAAAAGGGAAGGAATTCCATCGGGAGTCATTGCATACGAGTGCTTACATTTTGCGAGCATTTTCGCAATTTCATGTTTATCGAAACTGGGGACGGGAGGCATGGATGTCGTGGGCGCAAGGTGTGAGGGGGGAGGAGGAAATTTTGTTGCCGCAGAGATTGTGAAGGAATTCGCAAAACAATCAGCTAGATGGTCTGCAGCTGCTGATTCACATACAATCGGTGCCCCTGAGTCATTTGTCATCACCTTGGATGATGACTTGCTCTTTGTGCGTTTGGAAATCAGTCGGTATAGGTCGTTGGGCTTCATCTTGTTTATCGAACGTTTTTCAATGTTCCGGCGAAATTTCGATAGTGCGAGGTCTAGGCGATTCTTACAGGCCAGGTACTCCTCCCAAACGTTGGAGTTCTGTTCCTTGCGAGCTATGGACCACAGGCGCTGACTTTGTTCTGATAGATTTTGCAGGTAAGGCGGCAAGTCCGTATTGGAATGCGAATGCGTCCTCAAGGGAACAAAAGTATCGTGGGCAAACTCAATTATTTCTAGCAGCCGCTCGTACATTGCATTGACATCGGGGTGTTGTGCAAATTCCGCCGGCCAACGAAACGAGGCAAGATATGCGGAAATACTCTCCATATCCATGTTCTTATAATCCCTAACGGTAGGGAGAGGCGCGGAGGGGGGCCTTACGGTTAGAGAGAAAGTTACGGTGTTATGATCGGCCGAGCCGATTGGCGGAAGAACTGAGAGGCCTGAGACGAAATTATCCTGGTTTGCCATCACAAGGTCAAGGGTGTTCTGGCCTCTGGTCCCTTCTTTCACGTAATTTATAAACCCAGCAGCGGTAACGGTTTCGGCAAAACATCTCCCAATTGGAGAGGAAGGAAAACTGGGTTTGGTAAAATCGGGAAAGTTAAAATCCCCTAGGAGAATGGTGGGATAATCTGCTATGGAAAGGTTGTTGGCGATTTTCAGAAGGCGGGAGGTGTCTGCGTGGCTGCAACCGGGTACTCTGTAGACCAGGATAGATCGCAAATTGGAGTGCTCGCAACTAAAGAAATCCGCCACGAGTACCTCGTAGCAGTTGGGGACAGAGATTTCCTGAATTAACTGAAACTTAATGCCGGATTTCAATAAAATGGCGATACCTCCACCTTTTTTACGTGGCCGGTCTAGTCTAATCAATTCATGGTCATTATTTAGGTCCCCCAAAACCGAAGGAGAGTCGAGGGCTCGGTTCAGCCAGGTCTCAGTTATCCAGAAAAGGTCAATGTTGTGTTTAGAAACAAAAGCATGAAGATGAGAGATATTTTTCGGTAGCGAACGAATGTTAGCCAAGGCGCAATTAAAAGAACTAGGAAAACCCTCGGAAGCCCGCTGAAAACTACTTAAAAATGGAGATAGGGGGGGGGGGGGGGTAGGGGGGATTGGGGAATGGAACAGGAGGGAAAAAGACTGGCCTGGTGAACTGCTGATTGAAGAGAGGCTGGGGATGAGCGGTGAATGGAGGAGCACCCCAGGAAGAGGACGGCGGAGGGCGCTCGAACCGGCGTTGATCGGCAAATGCGGTGGAGGGAGGCGGCGGATTGACCCAGCGGCGTCGATCGATATTCCCGGTTGGCCTGTGGACGCGGGAGTGAACGGGAGCGGCTGGATCGATACGAGCGACGGGCGGGAGTTGTGAAGCGATAAGCGCGGGGGATCAATAGATGAACTGGGACGAGTTGACCTTATCGCAAGACTCTGGCGGGATCGTTCCTCTTTACTAAGGGACGCCCGAATCCAGACGCCATGGAATGGGGAATTGTGGATCCTAGCAGCATTGGTGAGAGCAATTTTTTGATGTTTAGACGATTGCAGCAATACTTTGACGAGGCGTTTCTTGCGCGGGGAGAAGGGACCCATCCGATAAACCGTGAGCGGAATAGCTTCTACGCCGAGCAGGGACAGAAGGTGACGTACCGAGTTGTTATCGTGTTGAGCGTTGGTCTGTGGATCGGAGGACGAGGGTTCTACGAGGTTCCCAATGACGATGGCTCGGGAGCGCTCCACATTTTCGCAGATGGAATGGCAGACGTCAAAGTCCTTCAGGATGAGCTGTTTGATATCCGGCGCTTCGAGACACGTGACCAATTCCTCCTTCTCGTTGGCGTCTATAATCATATACTGGGGAGCTGCGGGAGCAGGATGAGGCGCAGAATTAGACGGGTCGGAAGAGTTTAAATTCATAACCTGGGAGCGCAGTTCGGCGTTGTCCTGGCGAAGAACATGGAGCTCATCGGTCAGACTTTGGATAGTCGATACGATGCGGGTGAGAACGGTAGCCAGCGGGTCGGAGATCCCGGTAGAATTGTCGATGAGGACTGCTAGGGACTCGTTGAGCGGAAGAATGGGTGAATCTGCTTCGCGTGCCCTCTTGGTTCCCTTAAACGGCCGAGATAAAGGCGTGGAGACTGGTATCTCCTCAGGAGGGGTGTCACCTGACATTAGGCCGGAGCCGGAGAGGAAGAAGGCTGGTAGAGACGCAGAAAGACAGGAGAAGAGGGCGACGAGGGCTGGAGATACGGGCAGAGGACAGAGCTCGCAGGAGTCGACCGCACGGGAAAGGAACGCGCGGCCAACTAATAATCCAGAAACAACGGAGAACTAGAGTCGGAAAGATTTTTCTATTAGAAATTCAAAGGACAATATTGGTCCCACAACGATTTGAGAAGAAAAGATTGGCTGGAACCTTGAATTTTTGAAATATCGCAATTTGCCGCACAGTCTAGGCTGGGGAGGCAATCTTGTTCACATTGTTTTATAAACAGCGGACACACCGAGACTGCCCATCTCCGCGAGCCGTGTTTGGGTCAAAATTTATTAATCTGTTCATTTTCAGAGTCAGGACGCCGACCAGCCCTCGCCCGAGTACCTCTCGGCCGAAGAAGGACCGGCAGAGGCTTCAGAATCGACGGGAGGAGAGCAGCCATCGACCTCTGCAGTCCCCGGAACCTCTCATGGATCTGAACGCAGGGTAGCGCCCACTCGGGTGAGTTGTTTTTACTTATTTTATCATTTTTCCATCTTTTATGACTTTCTTCGCAAAAACTTTCATTTTCAGAGGGGTGTCCGCTTCCACGACGATGAAATTACGATGGAGTTCGAGGTACCGCCCAATCCTTCCCCGCCCCCGCCCGGCCCCTCCGAAAGAGCCATCACTTGGTGGGAAAAGCGCTTTCCCAAGCTGAACCCGATTATGGTCCTCCTCGGAGTGGTCTTTGTCCTCGGTATGATCGCCCTTTTTGTCACCTACACCCTCGTTGGGGCTAACCCGACGGTCATCGCACTGCGTGCCATGCAACGTATGGACGACTACTACGACAATTTGAAATAATTCGTACATTGTAACATTCTGTGAGAATCCCCTGTGATTATGTAGTGCTTCAAGTGCAATAAACCTGTACATCGCAATTCTTCGGTTATGGGGGATTCATGGAACTGAAGTTCTTATGCATTTGGTGATTGGGAGGCTTCAATGTATTCAATGAGGGAGACTTCAATGTCTGACGACGCGGGCTAGCTCGCTACACAAATTCGATCGACTCTACTGGTATCTCTTTTTCTCTCTTATCACACAAATTCGTTAGATTCGCCTACTCACTTGGGTAAAACCAAAATAGTCCTTTAAGTTTAGAAAATTCAAACCCAATAATAGTGAAAACCAATACAATGTAGTTCTAAAAAGAGTATTTTAAAATATTTCTCTTGACAAACCGTTTCGAGCCCTAACATCGTCCCAGTCTGCGGAGGGAAAGGCCCGGGAAAGGAGCACAGCCTTTGGTAATTTTCGTCAGACCAAAGTTTTAACATTGTAAATAAGATAAAAATATATATAGATCCATATAGATCAAACGTTACAAAACGATGAAAAGTAAGACCACAGATGAGAAAAAATCTCTAAATTTGCAATATAACGATTTTTTAAATAATTAAAGCTTTACCAAATAGTCGAAAAACTCCAAAAGACACTCTTTGGGAGTGTTTTTCTTGCCCAATACTTCATTCAGACGTAAGAAATGATGGTGATTGTACCTTGCAATGTGAATAGTAAATATCCAAAATAATTCCAGAAAATCCGTGGTGGTTTCGTCGACAAATAGTTGGATGTCCATTTGGTGGGCGCTTTGGTAGACGAATAGTGGAGAATAGTGGGCGAATAAATATATATATATATATATATATATATATATATATATATATATATATATATATATATATATATATATATATATATATATATATATATATATATATATATATATATATATATATATATATATATATATATATATATATATATATATATATATATATACTTTATCCGAAAGGAAAGTGTAACAAGAGACGAAACAAGAACAAAGAGGATAACATAACAAACAAAAGGTAGCACAACAATGGGTGAGTGGGGAAGGGGGATTTGAGGAGAGGCTACAGGTGCCCCGAGGGGGAGATGTGTGGAGGAGAGAAGGAAGTCGAGGGTTATTTTCTCCAGGCAGAGGTTTTCAGCGGTTCGCCAGGCCGCTCGCGGGGTGACCAGTCCCACATAGACATTTTCCTTTCATGTCTAACCTCTATGGAATGCCGACGGTAGGGGCCCATACCCGTCACATCTGAGATGGAGACTCCAGAGTGGAGAGATGAGCGCCTCGGTGGGACACCTGTAGGACTGCCGGCAAGGAGAGGGGGAAAAGAGGGAGCTACTTGGAAAATGAGGATGTTAACGAATAAATGGTCTAGTGGGTGACAGAATGGAGTTAGCGTGGCCTGTATACAACAAGAACTCCCCCACGGGAGCGGTGAGAAAGAAACCCTATGCGAAAGGTGGTCATGGGTAGTTCGTGCAAAAGGGTGAGGAGCTCTTGTTTTACGGGGCTGCTCTGAGTTCCATGTTTCTATAAGTATGACCCGACGCCAGAACGGCTTGTGTTCGAAAGAGGAAAAATAGAAAAGAAGAGCAAACAAACCCATGTGTGTGGAAATTTAAATTTGGAACCACCGCTGAATAGACCAGAGGTGGCCGATTGCGAAAGAATAGTCAATCAAATACGCGGTGAAGATCTGGAAGCACGGATTCGAGTACTTCGTCTGAAAGTTTGGCCCTGAAAGCGGTTAAGATGGTCGATTCAGCTACTTCGGGGGGCAATTTATTCCAGATGGGGGCTATCCTAAAGGGAAAGCTACCCGAGATTATCCGGCACCCGGTGTGTTTTCGCACGATTTGGAAACGGTGACGCCTAGAGGGGCGAGAGTTGAGCGGAAGAGACTGGGTGAGCTGTGTGTTGTCTACTACTCCATGGGTGATTTGAAAACAGAGGGATAGGTCGGAACGAAGCCGACGGTAGGCTAACGATTCTAGAGCAAAAATTTCAAGTCTCTGGCGATAGCTAGGGTGGAATGGGGGGCGGAAACATTTACGGAATGCAATACGCGTAAACCTTCTCTGTACTCTCTCGATTTCACCAACTGCCAGCAGTGCCGTCGGCGACCATACTTGAGAGGCATATTCGAGAATAGGTCTCGCGTAGGTCACAAACGCCTTGCGGTAGACGGAGACCTGGGGGACTTGGAAGGTACGGAGGATGAGATTAGCGATGTTATGGGCACGCATGCAGATATCATGGATGTGGGGCAGTAAAAGACTGGTTCTCCTCAATTAGCACACCAAGGTCCTTCAGAGTGTCAGTGGCTAGGGGGATAGACACTCCATTCAGATGATATTGGGAGCAGATGTTGGGTTTGGGCGAAATTTCTAAAAGCGTGCATTTTTCTTCGTTTATGGGCAGTTTCCAGTCACTGGACCAGGCAGCCACCTGGTTCAAATCGTTCTGGAGAGCTATCTGACCCAGGGGCTCCTTGAAAGACCTAAATACCTTGAGATCATCAGCATAGATGGCAATGGGGGAAGTCAGGTTCCAAGAAATGTCGTTGATGTAAATGAGGAAAAGGAGGGGACCCAGAATGGAACCTTGGGGGACTCCAGAGGTGGCTGTATGCTTACTGGAGACTTTCTCTCCGACTTTCACACAGAATGTTCGGTCGGTTAGGTATTCAGCGATCCAGTGCCTAGTGTAGGGGTGAACCCCGTATCTCTCGAGTTTGTGTACCAACAGCGGATGAGAAACACTGTCAAAAGCTTTTGCAAAATCGATATAAGCACAGTGGGTGGTTTCCCCTCGTTGAATTGCATCTGACCACTGAGTAACACATGTTAAAAGGTTATGGGTGGTGCATTTACCGGGGAGAAAACCAAACTGAAGGGGGTTCATGATGGAGTTGCAGGTAAAATAGCTCAGTAGGGGCTCAGAGAGAATAATTTCGAAAATCTTGCAAAAGGAGGAAGTGAGGGAAATGGGACGGAACTTTTTCGCAGTAAGGGGTGGTTTTTTCTTGGGGAGGGGAACGACTAGGGCTTGTTTCCATTGAGATGGGACAAACGAGTGGGAAAGAAGCAGTTGGAAATAACGGGCAATGTGGGGCGCAATTATCCAGAAAACTTTCTTAATGAAGAAAGAGGGGAGCCCTTCTGGTGTGGCCGATGTCTTGTTACTGAGCCTTTTACATGCCCTAAGGCAGACGTCGGTTGTGATGGTCAGATCACGGGTCACCCCGGTTTGCTGGGGGTGGAAAGTGGGGTAAGTTGGAGTGTCGCTAGGGTGATAAACAGATGAAAAGTGGCGGGCAATCAACTCAGCTACCTTCTCTTGATCTGTTACTACCACACCAGTGCTATCGAAAATCTGCGGGATGGAGGACCTAGAATCTGACGATATGCGCCGGTTTACATAAGAGTAGAAGGATTTAGGGTCGTTGGACTGTACGACCTTATTCTCCAGGTTGACAAGGAAACGTTTGCATTTTGCGCGGAATGTTTTCGATGCTTTTAGATAGTCTTCAAATGGCTTTTCGTGGGCTAAGAACTGAGAGAAGAGAGAGTTCTTTCTGTGAAAAGCGCGATTGAGATGGTCTGGTAGTTTGTAACGGGAGGCATTCTTTCTGGGAACAAATTCGTCTCTGAGTGAAGTTAAAATGAGAATCAAATGGTCGTAGGACTTCTGGAGATCGCTAGGATCGTACAGAAAGGAAAAATCTGTCTGGAGCAGACGCGAGCAGATTGAGCCGTAGTCGCCTCTGGGATAATCAAAGATGGGGGCGGAATTAGAGGATAAACTATCACCGGGTATTTCAAAAGAGGTCGCTAGATGGTCACTTCGGCCTAGTGCAGGAAGGGACGAAACTGTGAGGTCAATCTGACTCAGGATCGTGTCTAGGAAATAGACTCCGCGTGTTGGAGAGTCGTAGGAGAAGTTCAGCGCATTTTCTCGCAGAAAATTAGAGAAAAAGGGGCAGCGAGAAAAATTTAGGGACTTATCTGGATTCTGGAATACCTGGAAGTTCAGGTCACCAACGACAAAGGAATTGCTCGATGAGGCTACAATGGACTCGATCTTAGAAAAGAGGGAGAGGGTCTCAGCTCTGGATGAACTAGGGGGCCTATATACTGATACTAATTGAGTAGAGCGAGATGAGGTGCAGATTTCTACGGAAATGACTTCGCTATCGCCTATGAAAGAAGTATCAGATACGGTGGCAGGGATGGAATTCGAGACGGCTATCAAGGAGCCTCCACCGCGCCTATCTTGCCTCTCAATGCGAAAGAATTGAAATAGGCCACGCGGGTCAAGCAATCCTGTAGTAAAAGTGGGTGAAAGCCAGGTTTCACAGATAATAAAAATATCAAAAGAGTTGGAATAGAGGAGGGCTTGAAATTCGGGGATTTTATTTTTGAGGCTGCGGGCATTCGTTGAAAATACTCGATAGATGGATGAAGTAAGCTTAGGAAAGGAAGATGAAAGATTCGGGGGGCAAGAAGGGGGAGGAAATATACAGTTCGGAGGATTAGAAGAGGGTGCTATCGCGTCCCGCGATCTCGGAAGCGGTCGTTTTTTCTCTGCCTCCTGCTACCAGCTGAGAAGTCGGCTGGGTATGCAAAGACGACCTGAGGAAGTTCACCCGGGAGACGAGGGCGCTTTATCCTAAGAGGGGTGACTTTCCAAGGATCAGACGAGGGATCATGGAAGACTCTAGGAGTGGTAGAGTGACGGTTCCTCTCGGGCAGAGCTGTTTTCCGCTGCGGGTGAGGTCTAGCATCTGGGCGGGATCTCGGGGTGGAATGAGGAGGATCAGCCACAGGGGGATCCGTCACAGGAGAGGTGGAAATGGACGGTTCGGACACGTCCATCGGCAACGGAGCGGGTCTTTTCACGGATGTGGGGGTCACGGCACGAGACTTAAACGGAACCTGCGCTTTCTTGTTCTTTATTTTAGTCCTTTCTTCGGCGGAGAGGCTGGGCCGAGCAGAGATTCCGGCCAGTGCCGGGTGGAAATAACGGCCGGAGGACTTGATCGACTCAAAGTAGCGGATGAAGTGATGCGCGTCGTGAGAGTTGTCCAAAACAAGTTTAACAAGGCGAGTTTTCGAACCGATTTCGACGGAGAAGGTGGTAGGACCCATGGGGAAACATGTGGCGATGATGCCGTCCAGGCCAGAAGCCGTCATGATGTGATAGATAACCGAGATGTAGTACAGACGCCTATCTATGGGATGACGGACATGAGGAGGCGGTGTAGGGATCCCAGAGATGACGATGCTCCTTCTCTTCACACTTTCCTCGTTAAGCGGGGAAAGTAGCGGAATCTGAGGAAGGGAGTAGTTACGGAGGAAGGATAGCGAGACGTATTACGACCAGTGAAGAGTGGGAGGACAAGTAGAAGGGGGTGATGACGGAAAATTAGTTGATGGTCGATGAAAGGTCATTATTAGGATATAAGAAGGGTAGAACTACTGCTAATTAGAAAATGAGATTATATGACGCAATGGGAACGGGGGGAAATACGGGGAGAGAAGCTAGGAGTGAAAACCCCGGCTTATGTGGGAGGAAAAATAGCGGAAACCTTACCTTGTAGCTACTAACCTGTTAAATTGTCCTGTAGAGAGAGGTCCTGCGTGTCGGCGGAAGGCAGAGGTCCCTTCTATGAAGATGGGCAACGTCTGGATGGGCAACGTCTAAAGGAAATATGTGGGTTTTTTCAACCCCTCAAATTTGACAGACCTTGGCGGTTTTTGAAGTTGGAGGCAGATAACAGAAAACCAATAATCCCTGCCTCCAAAACAAAAAAAAAGTAAAACTAAAATCTCTTTCTCTCCCTCTCTCTCTTCCTCTCTCTCTCTCTCTCTCTCTCTCTCTCTCTTTCTCTCTTTCTCTCTCTCTCTCTCTCTCTCTCTCTCTCTCTCTCTCGTGGTTTTTTGGTTTTCAACCCCAAAATTTGACAGACCTTGGCGGGGGTTGAAGGGGGCGGCAGCCCCTTCCTCCAAAACAAAAAAATAAAAATAAAATCTCTGCCTCTCTCTCTCACTTTCTCTTTCACTCTCTCTCTCTTTCTCTCTCTCTTTCTTTCTTTCTTTCTCTCTCTCTCTCTCTCTCTCTCTCTCTCTCTCTTTCTCTCTCTCTTCAACACTAAATTCTTTTAGTCACACAAAATCACAATCTCTAAGTTCTTGGCTGGATTCCTTGTTTTTTTCATATTAATCTTCGATCATCAGCAAAAGTAGAAAAATCTGTGAAAAGTGGGGTGTACCAGTCACAAAAGGTGATTTGGTTTCCCTTGTTTCCGTGTTAAAAGTCAGCAAAAGTAGAAAAATCATAGAAAAGTTATACTGAAGAACTATGCAAAAGAAGAAAAATCCAAATTGTGTAGAAAGAAGCAAAAGTAGAAAAATTCCTTAATTTTGAAACAGACACTCAAAAATTGAAAAACTTTCCTTGTTCGTTGCTTTGTGCAAAAGTTGCCTGCAAAAGGGGAAACCAAATAGGCCTCAAAAATTATGGGATGACCTGGTGTTGAGGTGAGACATTGTCCTCAGCCAATCCTCGTTCACTTTTTGGGTTGGGACCACAACCCGAATTTATATCATTTTATTTTCAGGATGATTTGCGGATACGGTTGTAGTCCTGAGAGGTAGCAGTAAAAGTTTTTTTTTTTAAATTTTAAATTTTTTGTTTACTTTGATAGAAGAAATGACGATTTTAGTGCTGCTTTTTCGAACTTCGAGGGGCGGGACGAGCCGCGATTTGCCGCATGGATTCCGCAGGCGTTAAACAGCGAGCAGACGAAATCAGCAAATCATTGATATTCCGCCGTAGGATATTATGGGGGTATTCGTGTGTTATAACATAATAAATATGTTCTGATATACAGAAATAATGAGTAAAATCATCCCATTATTGCACTAAAACGTCGCAATCGGATTTCGTAAAATGGCGGTTTGAAAATTTTGCTTTCCCGCGTTAGCAGCGGAGCACGGATTTTGCCGCTGGCTTTGTGAAATTACATATTTAAACTAGAATTGCAAAAAACCGCCCGAGTGAATTTTTGATTTTTCTACTTCATTCAAACTTTAAAAAAACCAAATTAACAAGAATCGAAAAGTAGAAGTCGCGGTCCGGGTGTCTAAACGCCTGAGGGGTCGCACAGTTTTCTAGAACATTTAACTTTTCGGTATCGACCCAGCAAATTCAGCAGTTTGATATCTTCCTCTCTCCCATCTCTCTTTTCATATGCTCACTCACTCACTCATTCACTTTCATTCACTCGTTCTCCTCCTTCTCGAAATTAATTTCTCCAATTTCAATCTCTCCCTCCCACCTCCTTTTCCATTTCCATCCACCGAGTGTGGGTGTTGGATTCGCGTGCACACCTAATCTTTCTCTGCCTCGGATTGTAGTCGAATGACTGCCGCAGGCCGTCGTCAACCTCAAAAAGACCCCCTGTTCGCGTTCCGTCGGATTCCGTTGTCGCGTGTGCGTGAGAGGGCAAATTGCCATTCTCTACCTTCTATATATTTTCTGACGTCGCACTACCTTCCACTTTACATTCTGCCTCGGATCACTGTGCTGCACATTTTGGGAATGTTTTCAGAAAAATCAAAAGCGACTTTTTATTGCCAGTCAATGAGAATATGGCATTTTATCGGAATTCCGGTGCTTCATTTCTCACAATTACATGCCGTTTCCATAGAGAATTCCGTGATTTTCATGTGGGAGGTTAGCATTTCTCTGCTGCAGCATTCACATGAGATTGGCGGGTACGTGGGAGAAAACACAGTGAGATATATACGCATTCACAGAGTAGGCCAAGAGGCAAAGAGGTGGTTTCTCCTCTATCCCTATCTCTCTGCCTCTCTGCCTATCTGTCTCTCTGTGTCTCTGTTTCTCTGTCTCTCTGTCTCTCTGTTTCTCTATCTCTCTGCCTATCTGTCTCTCTGTGTCTCTGTTTCTCTGTCTCTCTGTCTCTCTGTCTCTCTGTTTCACTGTTTCACTGTCTCTCTGTCTCTCTGTTTCTCTATCTCTCTGCCTATCTGTCTCTCTGTCTCTCTGTGTCTCTGTTTCTGTCTTTCTGTCTCTCTGTTTCTCTATCTCTCTGCCTATCTGTCTCTCTGTGTCTTTGTCTCTCTGTCTCTATGTCTCTCTGTGTCTCTATGTCTCTGTGTCTCTGTGTCTCTGTGTCTCTGTGTCTCTGTGTCTCTGTGTCTCTGTGTCTCTGTGTCTCTGTGTCTTTGTGTCTCTGCGTCTCTGTGTCTCTGTGTCTCTGTGTCTCTGCGTCTCTGTGTCTCTGCGTCTCTGTGTCTCTGTGTCTCTGTGTCTCTGTGTCTCTGTGTCTTTTTGTATCTGTCTCTCTGTCTCTCATGCATGTTTGCATGTGTACACGTGTGTTTGTGTGCGTGTGTGTCATAACCAATTACCGAGGGTGACCATTCGCCCTGGGGGAGTGCAATTAGTGGGGATAACACACACGAAGGAGCTGGTTATCACGCGGAGGCAGTTATAATAATTGTGCAACTCTTCCTATCTGTTTGATTTCTATTTCGCGAAACGAAACAACTTTTTCAAAAAAAAAAAACATTCTTCAAGTGCCAAACGTCTTCATTTTTCTCTTTTGGAAAGGAAATTTTGAGATTCAATAGAGCCGTTCGCCCGTTCAACAGCCTAAAAGGTTTCAAGAACAAGGTCCCGCAACGAAAATCGTGGGTGAAAACGGCGCCATCCTCGGGTAGCTTGAGTCTAATTAGGAGAGCGCCGAGTTTATCTCCAAACGCAGCATCTGCATACCATCGCTTTTTATTCGAAGATGTAAAAAGCCAAATAATCCATTCTGCATGTGTTCTTTGCGCGTCTGGACTGTTTTTCTTTGACATTTGCGTCGGCAGCTGTGGGAGGCACGGTACCATCCCGCCCTCTGTCTCCCAGTGACTCATAAGTCTCGGTCTTCATTCGGCCGGCAGCATTTCATTTGCAATTGTGCGGCGAGCTGACGGTCTCCTCTCCCATTTTAACATCCGCCTCTCTCCCTCTTCGTCTCTCTCTCTCTCTCTCTCTCTCTCTCTCTCTCTGTCTCTGTCTCTCTCCGTTCGGAGCATAGTTCTGAGCACCCAATTACAATTTTCCAGCTGGTGTTTTTGTTCAGGTTGTGATCGATTGCATAAACCACTTTTTAAACCTTCGATGGGGCTTGAGTGAGTGATTTTCGAATATGTCATCTCTTGAGAGAGAGAGAGAGAGAGAGAGAGAGAGAGAGAGAGAGAGAGAGAGAGAGAGAGAGAGAGAGGGAGAAATATGACAGAAAATGAGGTATAACAGAAAGTGAGGCGAAACACGTTCTTCTCTTCGTTTTTTACTGATTGTACGCTTGGATTCTTTAACCACTTGTGGACAAAAGGCTAAGGGGAGATTTTTGCGCTATTTTTGCGTCTATGTAACCTTAGGCCGCTTTTTAGAATGTCTAGGTAACCATAGATGCCGCTTCTACCGAAATATTGGCAGCGTCAGGACGCTTCAACCAAAATTTAAGACACAGTCTCTCTGTAAGAATCGAGCAAACCTAATTATGATTTTGCGAAACTATTGGGGGTAGGTCACCCCGAGGTACGGTAAATTTTCAAACTTCTCCGAAATGTTCATATTTATATATCACTTTGTAGCAAATTTTCTTTCCAAAAACATTGCCAATTGGCAAAAACTTCCAATCCTATCGAGAAAAGAGCAAAAATCTCAAAAAGGTGCCTAAAACTGTCAAAATTGGTGTTTTGCCGGATTTCTGGAAAATTTTCAACAAAAATCAGTAGCCTATTGCACAATTTGCAAGTGACTATATAACTGTTTTCTTTTGACACCTTCCCAATCGAGCGTTACTATGGTGTGTTTCCGAAAAACGGCCCCTGTTTTTGGCAAAAACCTTAAAGGATGGCACATTAGGTCCCGCCGCGATCGGTAAATTGTCTGCGCACTCCTCTTTTAGCGTGCTGTTTCCTGAATATTTTTGTTATTCACCTCAACGTTTCAAATCGTCAGTGGTTAAATACGAATGGATACCAAATTCGGTGAAAAATCGCCAACCGTCCGTTGGAAATTGACTATATTGTTCTCAAACTACGCCTGGAATCTTTCACAACTTGTACACAGACGGCTGTGGGGAGTTTTTTTGCGGGCCAGGTGTTTATATCCCCCGAAAAGTGACGATATGCTGATTCAGAGGGCGCAAGACAGAGAGACAGATAGTCGTAAACACGTGCGGAAACGGCACAAACAATTTTTTCCACCGTTGCGGCGTAGACTCCTGCAAAAGATCTTTGCGAGAAGGAGAACTTTTCTGCAAATTGGACCTCTTTCGTTCTTCCGCTCTCGTTGTGGGACCATTTTTAGTTCTGACCCCTTTATCTACCAAAGTGCCTTCAAACTGCCTCCTTGAGCCTCAAAAGGTTTACCGGCCTTACTAGTTCAGCATAAAATTTCTTTAAAGGGACCATCAGGGTCCTTTTTGAAGTTTATTTCGATTAATTAATTTAACTTGGTTAATTACATTTCTACTTATCAATTTCAAACACATTTTCCTAAAAATGCGTAATTTCAAATCAAAAGTCAAAATCTATTTTTCCCAACAGGCTCCAGCGTACGTTTTTTCATAACCTGCCCATTGTAAACAGCGGACATGCTGTTGAAAGCCGCTGGCCGCCGCTGGGTCATAAGGAACGCGCAGCCCTACGTACCCATGAACCTCATAGCCGACTGGTTAGCACCGGTATTTAGTAACCAGACTTTCCCGAGTTCGGCTCCACCCCCGTGCATATGGTTTTTGTTGATGAAAAAACGATCCCTTATGAAATCGTACTGTTGTATTCTGTCGTTGGTTCTAATTGTGGAAAAAATGTCCATGATGTTCCCTTTAAACTGTTTTTGTAATTCCATAATTACAAATAAAAACGCTTACATTTAGATTCTACAAGTTCTGTTGCTTCATCATCACCCAGAGAATTTCTTCTTTTGAAAGGAAGCTCATCGAGATGGTCTGCAATGAGGAGAACGAACGCCTCCTCATGAAGGACTGCGAGGTAAGGACCTAGGGTAGGCGCCGCAAAGGTGGGGTCGGCGCGGGTAGCCCGAATCTATAAGAAATTTTGGTTTTTTAGGCGCGCGCGCACAATTTTATGAAAACAGGATATGTAACTATTGACTATGGCGTAAAAACGTACGCGCAACACGCTGGTGCAAGTGGTTTTTGCGAATTTAAAGGTCTAACCTCTGAAAAATGCAATGAAAACCGATTTTTTGATATAAAACAGGTTTAAATTTTTAGACCGCGGGTTTTCTTATATTTTTCCGATGTAAATCAAATCAACGCTTGAAATGAAAAACAAAAATAAAAAATCCATGTTGGCGGATTTTTTTTTATTCAACATTGTTTGAAATAAAGCCGTGGTACTGATTCAATTAGCATGGAATTCCATCCAATTTGAGCAAAATTAAAAGTTTATTTTGTTTTACACTTATTAAACACGTAGAAACACCAAAATCGACAAAAACAAAAGAAAAATTATTTTTGAACAAGGTTCACTTTTTCTGGATTTCCCCTTTTTGGCCGATTTCGACGTTTATACACCCGGACCGCGACTTCTGCTTTTCGATTCATATTAATTTGATATTTGCGGTTTGAATGAAGTACAGAAATCGAAAATTC
>OZ059902.1:5908867-5921367 GCA_964057215.1 Oscheius myriophilus | reverse complement strand
CTCTCTGTCTCTCTGTCTCTCTCTCTGTCTCTCTGTCTCTTTCTGTCTCTCTGTTTCTCTGTCTCTCTGTCTCTCTGTCTCTCTCTGTCTCTCTCTGTCTCACTGTCTCTTTAACATTCTTTCATCTCTCACTACTCACTCTCTCACTTCTCCTTGCCCTCTTCCTCTCGATCACTTTGACCTCTCACACTCTTTCTCTCCCTCAGTGTTTACCTCATTTTGTTTTTTGCTCTCTCTCTCTCTCTCTCCAGTCTTCTCTCCAGTCTACTCTTCCTCTTCTGCGTCATGTCAATTATTTATTGCCTTTTTTCGAAACATAAATGTGTGTAAGTATGACGATGACGTGTTGAAGCAATGAGTCGTTTATTCACTGCCGTCATTTTTGCTAATTTTAGAAAATGCAATATTTTTCCAAACGAGAAGAATTTCAAAAGGCACCAGCGTTCATTTTGCGTGAGCCAAACCATGTGAAAAAAAACAACTCAGAATTGACTCAAATTTGAGTAATAAAACACCTGTAATGTAATTTTTCAACAACAAAAAAATTGTTTGGTTATTTCAAAATCTTTTGCGCAAACACATCTTACACTTGAATAGTGAAAAATTCCGTCCAGGAGTCCAAAAAACCTATAGTCTTCGCCAATTTTACTTCTTGGCTGATTTGCAAATGTAACCCTGACGCAGTATTGCGTACGTATCCTAAAACACAGGACTTTCGTACGCAAATTCGCGTCTGGTGTCATTTGCACAGAGCTAGAGCGAAATTGGGCGAAGTAGCATTGGCGACGACCATAGAAAACGGAAGAAACGCTTGCTTTTCCGATAAAAGCGAAAGACTGCTCGTCTAAAAGCAGTTTTTCGCATTTTTCGGAATCACAAGCTTTTTCCCTTTTCTAGGCTTTTTGAACTCCTGCGCGGGAGTATGTAATTTGCAGAATTGATCGTTCCACCACGAGCCTCAAAATGATAAAAGTCTATTTTTTCAGTCGACTGTACCCTAATTCTCCGAATCGCCTCATTTGTTCAATGTTTTTACGTCTTGGGCGTTCTTCATACCCCATGTCTCTTCTGCATTGAACGCATCCTTGCCATCTACTTTTTGAAAGTATGTTCATTTCTAGCCAGTAGCAATTTTTTGCCTAGATTTTGTTGTTGCGTATCCTATTTTCAGTCACACGGTGTGTTTTAAATACGAGATTTACAGAAAAATATTTACCTTACAATTTACAGAAAAAATAAATTCTTATAAAATCAGCCATTTTATCCATGATTTTGTGACAAATGCGTGTAATCGAAAATAGAGTACGCAATCAAACAAAACGCGAACTCGATGTGAAACTGGTATTGAAATTTTTTTTTCGCATTTTACTTTTTTCAGGACTACGAAAGAAAAACACGTCTTTGGATCTCCATACCACTGTTTTTATCATATTACACATCCTCTATCGGCCTTTCTGTCTACTTTATCGTTTTCAATGTGGATATCAATGTACTGGCTATTTATGCCGTGACAATTGCAATTATTACATTTCCGGTAAGAAATAATTTTAAAAAATATTGAAATCGTGATTTCAGATATATTTATATCTTTTGTTTTGGCATAAAAAGACCATTTCTTCGCAGAAATCGATTACTGTGTATTCGCTAAGTGCGAAGTACCAGTTGTCAGAAAATATGAGAGTTCTCCAGGTGATTTTATTCATTTTAACCGAGAAAAAACGCCTTGAGTTTACACGTTTTGCGCGCCCTGCGTTTACGCGTTTTGCGCGCCCTGTGTTTACGCCTATTGTGTGTCCTGAGTTTACGCGTAAGGCGCGCTGCGAGTTTACTTTGTGTGTTGTGCTTAAATGTGTCCTGCGTTTACGCGAAAGCCGCTTTTCATACCCTGCGTTTCCGAGTACTACGCATTAACTTGCTCTATAAGTACGCGCCCTGCGTTTACACGGATTTTCCTTAAATTTCCTATTTCAGATGGTCAAATGGATAATAATCTCCTGTTGTACCATGGTCGGCTTAGAATTCCTTATGTTCTTCTCTATGCTAGTTTTTGGTTTCAACCCCTATAATGTTGAAATAGCCTTTGTAATTCAAAGCGGGTAAGAAAACGCTCAGAATAACGATTTATCGATCGTTTAAGGGCACCAGCAGTTGTCTTGGTGACTGTTATGGTTACTGTAGAAAAATGGAGAAAGATGGTGGTTGAGATTCTTCCAATTCAGTTTCAGAAGAGAGGGAAACAAGTGGTTGAGATAAACGAAGTGGATGTTCATTTTCACAGACTGAAGACTTCTTGGAACACGGGCTATCAAACAAAAGAGAATAGTGAAAGAGGGAAGGTTCTTTCAATAAAGAGATGTTGATGCGTGTGCGTGTGCGTGTGCGTGTGTGCATGTGTATGTGTGTGTATGTGTGTTTGTGTATGTGTGTGTGTGTGTGTGTGTGTGTGTGTGTGCACAAAATTTTTGTTCCGTCCCGGCCCGCGTCGGCCCGCCTCGTGCGAACTTTTTCGTTTGAGAACCTCTCGGTTTCCCCCACCCTCTCATCATCGGTTAAAGCGGTCACCAAATTTGAATCCTGTAAACACCAAAAAATCGTATATTTCAGCAGTCTGGGCGGTCTTAGACGAGAGAGCATGCAGTTAGCTTAGACGTAGAGCTCGCAGATTTTTATTTCGCGCCGGCTTTATGGTTTCGAATCGTATTGATGACCATTATCTAAACAATATACGTTTTTAGGATATTTCAATTTTATTATACCCACCCTTGAATCACATGTTTTTTATCGAAATTTTATAGAAATGCTAATAGTATGATTCGATTTATTTTGGGTTCGCTAGAATACAAAAAGCCCACATGCCTATGAGTTTTTATCAATTTGGTCTGCCCGCTGTTTAACGCCCCGCGGAAACCGTGCGGCACCTTGCGTTAGGCTCCGCCCCTGCAAAGCTGCGATTGAAAGGCAGTTCTCCTTTCGAATTTGACGAAATTTCAAAATTCAAAAAAAATCTTCACCGCCGCGACTGAAATCTTCAATTATCTAGACATTGAAAAGAAAAAAATTGTTCTAGGCTTTGGCAATTAGTAAAATTACTGTAAAATTTAAAAATAAAGCATATTTAGTATGCCCTCGATTTAAATCCTTCGAATCACATGGTTTGATTAAATGTATACGCCATTATTATCCCGGAATTGCGCGTACTTCCATTTCGGAAATTAGCGAGCGCCCCTTGCGCCCGCGGTCATACTCAGCCATGCAGCAAGAAGAAATATTTCCCAATGAAACATGTGATTTGCTCAATTTTTTGTGCTCTATTTCAAACTACAGTACACCATTCCCTATTGACAACAATTCATCTATCAACCCAAAAATATCAATTGCGTACTGTCCTCCAAGTATGGAATACGGTTTGAGCTGGCAGACATACGTTTTTCTCGGCCTCAGTGTTCCATCGTTTCCAGCATATTTACTCATTTTAATTACTATTGTGGTGCAAAATCCATCTTCGTTCCCTACAAATCCGCTAATTACCAAGAAGAAAAGAAATGACGCTTTGTATAATCTTGTTTTGACGCAGGTAAAATATATAATTAAATAAAAATTAAATTTCAAATGAAAAAATCCTAATTTCATTCAAAAAAAGTGCTCCCAATCTTCCCATGGAATTCCTGTATTGCGTACTGTGTTTTGAGCGGCACGGTGGGGGCCACTTTTTGAGACGCCGGCTTTTTAAAGGACTGCGCAAAGTGGAAGGGGCGTGGCCAGGTCCCGCAACGAAAAAACAACTTCGTTTTTTTGGGTTTTTTTTTCTTGGAAAAATATGGAATGTATTTTACTTTGTAACTCGTCGATTTTACCTTATTTTTGATCAAATATTTTCAGAAACGAACTAAATACCTATTTTTCACTTAAAACAAAGAAAATGATAAATAAAAAAACGCAACAACGCTCCAGACAACGGCAAACATTTGCCCGAATTCGATTTTTCGTTTTAACGATACAAAATCCTTTATTAAAATAGTTTGGTTATTTGTGTAATTTGAAAATACAACAATACAGCGAAAATATTAAAACACCGTATTTGAAAACTGTCGTGAGATCCAAAACATTGTACGCAATTCTGCGCCAGTAATGAAATCCCTGCTGAACTAGGGTTGGAGAGGATTAAAAAAATTAATTATAAAACAAAAATTATCAACGGATCCTTTGGATAGAGAGAGATATTTAGAGAGAGAGAGAGAGAGAGAGAGAGAGAGAGAGAGAAGATCTCATTTTTCCAGGGCATGGCCGACCTCCTCGCCGTGGTCTTCTTCATTTTCACAAACACCCTTCGAAGCTATTCATCCCTAAACGATTTTTACTATTCCCAACGTTTTTGGACCGCCCCTGTCGGCTTTAACACCATTTTCTTCTTCGCAATTTTACGAGCTCATGGAATAATGCTGTTCTCAATTCAGCGGTATCTCGTCATCTGTGTCAATATTAGCAATGATGTAGGATTAATTCACCTATAAACGGTTTTGTAATATTAAGGCCTATAAAAAGCAGCCATTGTGGAGAATCATTCTTTTTCATTGGGTCCCTCCGATCGTGTGCTCTTTGCCAATTACGATTAACTGGGACAAGACTTATTTGGAACACGATGGAGGGGCGACTCAGGTTGCGAAGGAGATTGTTTCGGTGAGTGAGTGAGTGAGTGAGTGAGTGTGTGAGTAAGTGAGTGTGTGAGTGTGTGAGTGTGTGAGTGTGTGTGTGAGTGAGTGAGTGAGTGTGGGAGTGTGTGAGTGAGTGAGTGTGTGAGTGAGTGAGTAAGTGAGTGTGTGAGTGTGTGAGTAAGTGAGTGTGTGAGTGTGTGAGTGTGTGAGTGAGTGAGTGTGTGTGTGAGTGAGTAAGTGAGTGTGTGAGTGTGTGAGTGTGTGAGTGAGTGAGTGAGTGTGTGAGTGTGTGAGTGTGTGAGTAAGTGAGTGTGTGAGTGAGTGAGTGAGTGAGTGTGTGAGTGAGTGAGTGAGTGGATGAGTGAGTGAGTGAGTGAGTGAGTGAGTGAGTGAGTGAGTGTGTGAGTGTGTGAGTGAGTGAGTGAGTGAGTGAGTGAGTGTGTGTGTGAATGAGTGTGTGAGTGAGTGTGTGAGCAAGTGAGTGTGTGAGTGTGTGAGTGTGTGAGTGAGTGAGTGAGTGAGTGAGTGAGTGTGTGAGTGTGTGAGTAAGTGAGTGTGTGAGTGTGTGAGTGAGTGAGTGTGTGAGTGAGTGAGTAAGTGAGTGTGTGAGTGTGTGAGTGTGTGAGTGTGTGAGTGTGTGAGTGTGTGAGTGTGTGAGTGTGTGAGTGTGTGAGTGAGTGAGTGTGTGAGTGAGTGAGTAAGTGAGTGTGTGAGTGTGTGAGTGAGTGAGTGAGTGTGTGAGTGTGTGAGTAAGTGAGTGTGTGAGTGTGTGAGTGAGTCAGTGAGTGTGTGAGTGAGTGAGTGAGTGAGTGAGTGAGTGAGTGAGTGTGTGTGAGTGAGTGAGTGAGTGAGTGTGTGTGTGTGTGAATGAGTGAGTGAGTGAGTGAGTGTGTGAGTGTGTGAGTGTGTGAGTGAGTGAGTGTGTGAGTGAGTGAGTGAGTGAGTGAGTGTGTGAGTGTGTGAGTGAGTGAGTGTGTGAGTGTGTGAGTGTGTGAGTGAGTGAGTGAGTGAGTGAGTGAGTGAGTGTGTGAGTGAGTGAGTGAGTGTGTGTGTGTGTGAATGAGTGAGTGAGTGAGTGAGTAAGTAAATGAGTGAGTGAGAAGTACTCCTTTCAGTTATCCGCCGGTCTCACTTCTTGTCTCCTGTTACTCTGCGCTGTAATAGCAGGGATTTGCTACTCCTATGTTATGAGAAGCATCTACGACAAAAGTGACAAAAACAATATGCCCAGGATGTCTGAAACCCCTCATTCAATAAAAATAAAAGTTTTAGAAAACAAAGAGAACGACGTTTGTCAAGTCAGGTTCTTCTTCAGATCGCATTCATTGGAATCGCTATATTATACCATGGGTTGCAGTTTATATTCTCTTTATCGGTTGGTTTTGTCTCACTCACTGTCTCACTCCCTCACTCTCTCTCTCTTTCTCACTCTAAAACCCACATTTTCAGTCTTGGCCTTTCCCTCTTCGCCCCTACTACCCTATAATCACGGCCCTCCTCAGCTACGTCAACCCATGGACATTTCTCTTCCTCAACAAGACAATTCGAAACGAAATCGCTATCTTCATCGGGATCAAAGTAACAAAACCTATATCCCAAATAACAAACATTGTAAGTTTTCGGGTTATAGATTGAAAGTCGTTTTTAGATGGTCGAACCCAGAACTATAGCTTTCGGCCAAAGAAGAACCTCTCCTGTTCATATGAGCATTAGCAATTTTTAGAGTTAGAGAAGATAGAATAAATAGTTTTTTTAGGGAATTACCTCTCTCTTCTTTCTCTATATTTAAAAGTTGCGCAAAACGGCATTTTAAGCATTCAAGTTTTGTGTTGCAGCGCATATTTTGAAAAATTGAAATCTAAAAAAACTAAAAGCTAATTGAAGCAAAATAAACAAAACACTCTATCTGTGAAAATGTTCATCCGTTCAGGCGCAAAAAATTTTTTGACCTACCAAAGCGAATTTTTTCCTGATCAAATCGATGAAAAATTCATCTTCAAAGTCAGTTTTCGTTATGAAGGTCAGGGAGTTTTTAGCCTTCAATTTTTTCGAAATATGCGCCAAAACACGTAGAATTTTTTCTTTCACGGTTTTTAAAAGTCATGTGTTTTTTAAAAAAAAAGTCAGGTAAAACTGCACGGTTTTTAGAAGTCGTGTAAAACTGCACGACATTTTCGTCATTTGAGTGATAGATTTGAGCTATTCACTGCATAAGCTGTCAAATAAACACAAAATTAGTCAATTTGACAAATTTTGAAAAATTACTGTACCCTACCGTAACCCGGGTCAAAAAAATCGATACTGTTCCGAAAATTTGAAACTGGCCTATATGAGAGCTGGACTGCCTGCCGCTCGAATCTTACAGAAACGCTGTTTTAATATATATATATATATAATATATATAAGTCAATATAAGTTGTATAAAAAGAATGTCACCGACCGGGATCGAACCCTGGTCGTGTGGGTGGCAATCTGACTGGGTGGTCCAGGGTAAACGGTCCGACCGAAACTTTCCAAATGGGCCGGCCCGTGAGAACCGCTCTGGAAATTAGAATCCGTAAAGTTACGTCAGTTGCCGTTACGTAATGGCCCCCCTTCCGCTCCCCCGGCCACTCTCCCCCATTCCTCCCTTTGCATGGTCGTCTCCCTCCTCTCCTTCCTCCTCCTCATCTCCTGGCTCATCTCCTCCTGCAGCAAACCAAAGTCAAAGACGGAGAAACAACCGAAATCCAAGGAACCCAGCTCCAGTTCGGCGAATTCCGTCGCCGCCCAAACCAAAACTCCCACCACTGCCACCCAAACAACGCCCATGCCCGAGTCCCCAGCTCCGCAGGATTCAAATGGCTCAAAGTCCACAACAGGAGGAGGCGGCGGAGGCACTCTGAAGTTTGATCTGAAGACGAAGACGGAAGAGGCGCCGGGCACCGTCATTCCCACGATGGAAGAGGACGACCCGTTGCAGAGGAAGTCGGTTCAGGAGAGGATTAAGAGGAAGTTCGGCACGAGAGAGAAGACGAAGGAGACACAGGAGAGCGTGTTGGGACAAGAGACGCTTAAAAGTAAGACGGTGAAGAACGCGGAAATGAAGAAGAGCATGGATAGAATGGGACAAAGCACGACGACGGCGGCAAGGGAGGGAGACTTTGGAAAGAACGGAGGCCGGAGGAAGAGTGCAGAAGTGCTGCAGTCGAACTATCTCGAGTGATACACACGCCATAGTATCAATAAATAGTTATGGTCAGGCGGTTGTTTTGAACTCTGGTAATTTTTGGAATATTAGACATTTAAGTTGAGAATTATTGGTTAAATGCTGCAAGAAGCGTGTGAAACTACTGCTTTTGGCGCTTTTTTTACTAAAAAGTTAAAGAGAAATAGCAGATTTGAATGCTAAAATGAACAAAACCAAAAATATGTTAAACTCAGGCACCCTTTTTCATGAACGGTCATGCTAAAACAGCCAAAATATGAACGGTCATGAAGTTTTCATGAACATTCATGGTAAAATGACCAGATCATGGAATGTCATGCTGATTTCATGAACCACCATGAAACCTCATGAACACTCATGGAACCCATGAACCATCATGAAATCGTCATGAACGATCATGATTAAAGGACTAACAGAATCTGGGACTTGTCATCCATTTTACATCATTTTTATTTCCATTTCTGTTTCTTTTTCTATCTGTTCACTGTGTTTACTTGTTAATTTTTTTTATTGTTATTTTTTTTTAAATTGAAACCGGAGCGTTTTCGGAAAAATTACGCCAAACTGTCGATGTTCCAGCTTTTATTGTTTCTTCCACTTCTTCTTTTTCACCGTTTGCAAGCAAAATGTGTTTTATTTCAGTGTTATGTAACTCCTACTACTACGGCACCACTTCGTCGTTTCATATGTGGAACTACGGGCTCGTGGGACAGAAGATCTACATCTACAAGCGCTTCCATGTAGATTGTGCCGCAATTATGTTATTTTTCTATTTATTGCAGTGATTATGCGTTACCACAATGATATTGTTGTTTTTGTACCTGAGTTTTGAATATTATTGTTATAATACTTGTAATAAATGTAATTTTCATGTAAACAGTGTTTTATAAGGGGGTTTTGGCGGTGTTAAAACCAGTTGGCTGGTGGACTGAATGGGATGGTCCTGAGCAGAAAACGGTTCTGGTGCACGATTTATTGCAATGCGGGCGCGGAAAAATCCATGAACCATCATGAAATGCTCATGGAATATCATGAAATGCTCATGAACCAAAAGGGCGTGATGGTTCATGAATCTTTCATGATGGTTCATGAAAAAGGGTGCCTGAGAATACAATAATTCCGCCGTGAGGCTCGAAATTGAACAGCATTGCGTATTTCATTTTCGTGTAAACGTTACACACCATAGTTACGGTGCATTTAACTAAAATTTAAAGTTTAGATAGGATTTTAGCTCATACACGGCAAGTACAAAGCGCAAGTACAGCGCAATTGACTCGGCGGACTCAGATTTCGGTTCCTTCGCGATAACCAGTCGGGTGGCGCTATTCCAGTAATAAGTAGTGAGCTCGCCCTGCAGAACCGCTCCGACTTCCGCACAATTTCTTGCCCAACTCACCTTGTGGAATAGTAACTACCACAGCCAAATAATGGAACGAATAATAATAAAATGTATTATTTACACTTTCCTGAGAGCCTCGCTCTCCACTTTCAGGTCGTAGAGTTGTCGCAGCTGCTCGTCGGCAAAGCTGTCGATGGCTTCGGCGCTGAGGTCCTTTCCGACGACGCCGGCGACGATTCCCTTGTGGGAGAGCTGGTCGCCCAGCACGCGGCAGTAGTTCAGCCACTCGCTGAAGAATCCGTCCAGCCGGTCCGGAGCAGCGTCACGGTGCGCCCTGAAACGGGATTTTGCGCTTTACAGTAACGATATCTTCGACAAAAAGCGTTTCCTTTGCAAAGAAAATTCAAAATTGGTTAAAATGGTCCTTACACGAAAAGTTACACAATTCATCTGTACGACACATCTGTACAAATACGTTTTTAGCGCCACGCCAAGAAATAAGCCAAAAGCTGAATTCAGGATTTTAAATTCGTGTCGGGGCCATTATTATATCCAGAATTTACCGTGGTTTTGCCAAGGCGAGCTTAACTGCCGCGGGCAGCTTTCGTAATGGCTTCAAAGTAGCTTTTTAAGCAAAGAAACGCGAAAAATTCAAATTTAAACACATAAATCGCATTTTTTAAACACACAAAGTGGCAGAAGTACCGCTTGAATTCCGAAACGGATTTTGTGACTTTTCGCCTTAAGTTTCAGAGCGAAAAGCGCGATAATTTCAAAGAAACCGCACCTGAACTCGGCCTTGACGTACTCGTCGCCCATGTGGCGAACCGCCGACGGAAGGCCGTAGTGGAGACGGAGGATCCGCTTGTAGAGCACTAGGGGGAAGAGCTTCGGATCTAGCGCCGTCTGGACGGCCTTCTTAAGGGCCATTATGGGGACCCGAACTGAAAAAAAAAATAAAATTATTCAATTAGAACGTCAACGAACAGCAAAGTAATGCAACGTTCTACAACTACGAATTAAAATTCAAAATTAAAACCGCTTCGAGCCCACGTTTTTACAACAAAACATTGAGAAATCGCTACAGGACCCAACTCAAACCAAACGGCAAATTGCTGTTCCGTGAGCTCATTTAAAAGCAAACTTTCATTCGAAAACAGGCAAATTTTCTAACACAGTATACCAAATCCTTATACACGGTGCGAATATCCCACAAAAATTAGCGTTCGTTGTGGTGTGAATATCGAAAAACCGCCCCCCCTCCCCCCCCCCCCCCCCCCCCGGAAAGTGGTTGCGCGAAATGCAAACGGGGCGCGTTCGCTTTTTACGGTTTCGTTGCAGGACAAAACCGTCAACAGCGGCCACGGACCTACGGCATCAAAATCTGATTAATCATAAGTTTTTAATTGATTCGATTAAAAGAGCTATATTTGAAACCTACAGAGCAATTCTTTCAATGTGTGAAAAAAATTCTGCGTCGAGATATACGCTTTTATAAATTTCAGTTGCGTTTTTCTATCCTTCATAGGAATTTGTTTGCTTCCAAAAAATTGCTCTATATTCTACCCATGTAGAGCTACAAAATGTTAATTGACATCTTTTCATGAAACCTCCTGGTTCCTGAGATTTTGCGAAGGATATTTTGAATTGACCCAACACACACAGTCCTTTAACCAGGCCGCGCTCTCACAGCTCGCCGGAGTTGGCGCTTTCAATGTGTCCGGTGTTTAACAAAATCTGTGGACAATTCTGTGCACCGTTTGCATGCCGATCTTCGCATGCTTGTTTGCAACGTGCGCACAGAATTTTTATTGTCAATAATTTGAATTTTGGCCCTTTTGTACTGTAACGGCTGCGGACCCAACGCCTTCGCTACGAGACCCAACTTCTTAGAAGCACATTTTTTTCCCGACTCTAGTTCTCCGTCATTTTTAGATGAAAATTATCTTTAAAAACAAGAAAAAGTAGCTAATAAATTGAATTTCCGGAGGCAATTTTCCTGAACAACACAAAAGTTGCTCCGGTGAGATATGAAGTTTTACGTGTATTTCTTTTTGTAGGATGAATTTTGAGAATCCAAAAAATTGCCTCCGAAAGTTCAATATATCAGCTACTTTTTCGACTTTAAAACACAGAAAAATATGCAATGTGTGCAAATCGAGTCGGAAAATTTCAATTGCTGTCCGATGTTTAGCAGCCGGTCATTTTCAAAGCGCCCACGGTTTCCATTGGGCGGCGAGCTGTGCTCTAGTTCAAACGGCGAGCTGTGATGGCACTTTGCGACTACATATAACCTCTTTCCGTGAAAGCGGCGGGCAGTTGTTGCTATACAAATTGGGTCCCGCCACAAAAACCTGTAAAATCGATGGCGCCGGTACAATTTTGGCGGGATCTTAAGAGCTTTCGTGGCGGGACCCGATTCGTCTCGCGAGCGGGTCGCAACAAACCGCCGCTTTCGCGAAAAATTTTACTCGGCCCTATAAGAAAAATGACTACAAAATGACT
Source organism: Oscheius myriophilus (assembly GCA_964057215.1). Classification (NCBI taxonomy): domain Eukaryota; kingdom Metazoa; phylum Nematoda; class Chromadorea; order Rhabditida; family Rhabditidae; genus Oscheius; species Oscheius myriophilus. The sequence continues at coordinate 5,909,663 of OZ059902.1, read as the reverse complement.
ACAAGGCTTCGGGGAAAAGGTATTTAGAGAAAATACACGTTTACAAATACAATAACAACCAAATATTACTTTATTTATTAGAATTGTGTTCATTGTTATTCCGGAAAACCGCCAGATTGCCGAACAGCGTCTCGGCCTTCTCCTCATCCAAGATTTCGCAATTGGCGGTGGGTAGAAAGAGGAACCCGATGCCTCCCTCCTCCTTGTACCAACTCACTCGCACCACTTTGTCCTTTTCACTCACTCCGCTCTCTCCCAGCGGGAGGACGTCTTCCACTCGGAGTACTTGGTTCCGTCGCTGGCCCCAGAAGCTGAGGAAGCCGAAACGAACCCACTGGCTGTCCTGGCTCATGGCTACGACGCCTACGAGACGGTTGATGTAGCGACTGAAGACGGCGAGCAGCAGAGGCGCGGCGATGGCCAAAACGGCGGTGGAGGAGAACCACGTGGCGTCGATGGCTCCGATGGAGAACTGGTGGGCAGAGTAGGGCAGGTAGGACACACTGGCAAGGGTTTGGGCGAATTTGGCCCTGGCGAGCAGCTGACAGCCACGAATGCCCGGGTAGCGGTACACGGGCACCCAATCCTTCGAGGCTGTGGAGGAGGAGGGCCGGCAGATGAGGGCGAAGGGAGAGGAGGAGAGCAGACGAGGCGGGGTGGCTCTTAGAGAAGCGAGAAGCATCTGAAAAGAGAAGGTATGGCGGTGGCCACGTGGAAGTGCACGGAACGATGAAAAACGCGTTTTATTCACAAAATTTTCTAAATAACACGCGCTTTCTCCAAAATTCATGCGGTA
>OZ059902.1:5663867-5906367 GCA_964057215.1 Oscheius myriophilus | reverse complement strand
ACTGTTATGAAGGAATGGGGCTGGATGCTGTCAAAAGATCCGGCAGCGCAGTGATTAACAGAGCGACAGATTCCAATAACTCTGTCGTTGTCTCCGATTCACGTGATCGCGAGCCCTTCTTACCGGAAACCCATTAATGTTTCCCTTCTGTATCCCCCGCCCCGGCGGACAGTCCTTCACCCGATCCCAGCCGAGAGCGGATCCCCTCCTTCTCCCTCTACAATATTTTCTATTCAATGTCTACCTCTGTCTAATAAACCTTATAATCTAAGGCGTTGTTAGTACGGAGCACATTTTGGTGCATCGGCATCGGATCCTATCCTATTCCTAAGTCCCGCGTGGCACACTGAGTATTCTCTACTATTCCTATCGCTACTGATTATTCTCCTACAAGCCTCTGTCTTCGGTATTCCAAGACACGCTCTCCTCTACTGTTCTTGGTTCTCCAGGACACGAAAGCCGGTATTCTCTGCTGAGTATTCATCGTCCAGCCTCTGTCCTCGCTGATCCAGGACACGCGCACCACGAGGACCGATTGTTTATTCTCTGCTGATTATTCTCTGCCTAGCCTCTGCCCTCGCCGTTCCAGGGCACGCTAGCCGCTTTCGCTGTTGGTTCTTCAAGACACGGACCCGTTTATTCACTGCTGATTAATCGTTGACTAGCCTCTGTCCGTGCTCTTCAAGGACACGCTCGCCGCTTCTGTTCACCTGAACACGACGGCCGATTATTTACTGCTGACTATTCCTTTCCAAGCGACTGTCCTCGGTATTCCCGGACACGCTTGCCGCATCCGTTCTCGGTTCTAGGAATCAATCTCCTCTGTCCGGTGCTCTACAGGACACGAGTGTAACTCGCGATTCTCCGAGTTCTCGACTGTTGATCCGTGAAAAACACGATCAATTGTCCAACAGCCAGCTGACTTAGCGACGTCATCTTCCCCGCTCCGATAAGTGGACGGCGGCCGAACCGTGTGACTCACGATTGTTCTCGCGCCATCGAAATGACTGATCCGCTGAAGTACTGGAAAGCCAAGACGGCACGCCACGAAAGCTCCGTGAACCGTCTGGCACAGAAGGTGGACGAATGGAAGCCTCCGTTGAACTTCCCCGCCGACAAAGACGCCTGCATCGCCTACGTCAGAGCGACAAGGACATCCCTGCAAACTCTTCAACAGAAATTGCTGCGGAAGGAGCAATTGCTCCACGACTACTTTGCAGAGGGAATCACCCTCATCCAAGACCTCGAAGACCCCACAGTTCAGAGCACTGCCATCACCGACTACGAAAAGTACATGGACGAAAGTGCTGGTATTTTTGACACTATCGAAATCTGGACGGATCTAGTGGAAGGTCGTCTCGCTGAGATTCAGGAACAAGGAAGTGCCCTAGGCCTCAATGCCTCTTCCACCGCCGTTCCTGAGCCAGTCACACCGGTCACGCACTTCGAGCAGAGCCTGCGATCGACGCTGAACGTCAAGCTGCTGCGCCAGCCACTCCTGTGATTCGAGCTGAGCCTGCAGTCGACGCCGAAAGACCACCCGTTGCTCCTGCTCCACTGCGCTTCGCCACACAGCCATCGGAAGGATTTGCTGACGAAGCCGAGCAACGATCGGAAATGTCCTGGGGAGGAGTCCTACGGAATCGTCCAAAACCACAACTGCCCAAGTTCTCTGGCAACGTCAGAAAGTTCGCCAGCTTCTGGTCCGGATTCTGCAGCATGGTGCACGACGCCGAAGACCTAGATGACTTGGACAAATTCCACTACCTCAGGCAAGCCCTGAGAGACGACGCCCTTCGGCTGATCGAGGAAATCCCGGTCACAGCAAAGAACTACGACAAGTCTGTGAGTCTGCTCCAGGACCGCTACGACCTTGGCGCCAGTATGACCACCGTCGTACTATCCGACATCCAGAAGCTGAAGTGCGCGTCCAACTCAACCAAGAGCATCCGTGAGACGTTGGAACTCCTTCGTCAGAAGACAATCACGCTCGAATGCCACGGAGAACTTTTCCAAGATACCCAGGTCTGGAGAAGTATCATCCTTGCTCGTTTCCCTCCCTCGGTGTGTGCCAAAATCATCGAGGAGGAGGCAAGACTGCCGGTCAAAGAAGACGGAACACCTGATCACTTTTCCGTTAAAAAACTTCTTTCCGCGATCGCTGGACACGTCAAGCTCGACTTGAACACAGAGGCCACCCACAAGGACTCGTCGGACTCTTCAGGAGATGCTGCAGCAACACGTGCCACTCAGCAGAAGCCCAAAAACAAGAACGACAAAAAGGGATGGCGCAACAGGAAATGCATCTGTCTCTCCGAGGACCACAATCCACACGATTGTCCAACTTACACCACGCCCTCTGCTCGAATCGACCAAGCTAAGCGCATCAAATGCTGCTCGAAATGCTTCGATTCTGGTCATCACACCAAGGAGTGCAAAATGGGACCCTGTCCTAAATGCAACGGCAACCATCACTCCTCGCTCTGTTGGAAAGACGGCCGCCAATCTGCTCCTGCCAGCCAGCCTGCAAAGCAGAAACCAGCTCAGAAAAGTGCTGTTGGCTGCGCCCAAGAACATCAGCCTCCCGAGGAAAGCTTCCCGGAGCTATTTGTCAACGAGCCAATCCGTGTAGGATCTGGCACCCCTGAACAAGTTGTTCTGATGCAAGTATCTGGACAGTTGTACAACGAGACAACGAAGACCTTCGGAAACGTCAACGTCTTCATCGACGACGGAGCTGCGATCAGCCTTATCCGATCTTCGGTCACCCAACAGTTCAAGCTCCCGACGAAAGGACCATTCATGACAAAGGTCTCAGGAGTCGGTGGAAAGCTCGTCGAACTACCACACCACGTCGCCACTGCCACGCTGCACAGCACCGCTTTTGGCGAACCGGATCGTATTCTGGAACTGAAGACTATTCCCGACATTTGCCAGCCCCTCATGACAGCTAATCTGTCTGCTGCGGATTGGGATCACATTCGAAACAACGGAATCTGCGTCAACCGCTGCACTACGCCTCGTGCCACAGTAGATGTCCTCATCGGACAAGACTTCCGTCAGTACTTCGTCTACGAGGAATCGCCCAGAATCCGTCTACCGTCTGGCCTACTCCTGACCAAAACCGTATTTGGCTACGCCGTCAGCGGTTCCACCAGGCAGGATAAGCCAACGTCAAAGTCTCCGTCTACGGTTGCTCCAATTGTGGGAGTCTACACCGTGGCTGATGCGCCTCCACTTGTCGTCGCCGCTGCTACGCTGGTTGATCCTGCGCGTCAAGTTCTACAAAGGGAGTTGCACAAACTCTACAGCCTCGAAGCCATTGGCATTCGAACAGACAAGGACGAGAACGAAATGAAAGTTCTCAACTTCATGGACGACTACCGAAAGACAATCCAGTTCTCCAACGGAGGAGTCGAAGCTGGATTTCCATTTCTTGACACCGTCGACAGTCTCAAGGACAACTTCAACGTCGCCGTCAAGCAACTCCAAAACCAACTGAAGAATCTCCAGAAGAAGCCCGAGCACCTGCGGCTCTACGAGGAGACATTCAACGACTACATCCGCCAAGGATTCATCGAAGAAGTGCCACTGGAGAACGCAAGCGGAGTGACTAAGTTCTACCTTCCGCACCATCCAGTAATCAATCCTGAGAAGTCAACTTCCTTCAGAGTTGTCTTCAACGCCTCTAGCAAAGCCCGTGGAGAACTCAGTCTAAATGACGTCATTTTCCCAGGATATGCTCTTACAGCACTCATCTACGAAGTACTCCTGCGGTTCAGAACCTACGACATGGTCATGGTATCTGACATCCAGAAGGCTTTTTTGCAGATCCGACTGCCAGAAGCCCACCGAGATGCCACAAGGTTTCTCTGGATTCACGACAGCAGCCAGCCTGCCACCGGAAGTAGCCTTAAGGTCTACCGATTTACTCGAGTGCCTTTTGGCATCAACGCCTCTCCGGCTATCCTCAACCAGGTCATTCTCAAGCACTTGGAACTGATCAACAGTAAGACTAGCATGGAAATCGCCAACTCCATCTACGTCGACAATGTTCTTTTCGGATCATCCTCAGAACCGGAACTGATCGGAAAGTACACGGAGTCTAAAGAACTCTTCGCCGCTATTGGCATGCGTCTGAGGGACTACTTGTCCAACTCATCTGAAGTCAACGCTACCATACCTGAAGACGACCGCACTAAGACGACGGACATAAAAGTGCTAGGTATTCAGTGGAATGCTGACGCGGACACACTCTCTTTGTCAATCGGAAGAAAGACACCAAACAAGGAAGTGACCACCAGCTCTGTCCTAAGTCAAGTCAACGGAGCCTGCTACGATCCGCTGGGATTGATGTCTCCGTTCATGCTCCGCTCCAAGGCCTTCCTCCAGGATCTCCACAAGAAAAAGCGCGCTTGGACCGACCCGCTTACAGATAAAGAACTCCAAGACTGGAACTCCATCCTGGACGACATGGTCGATGCCTCGGTCACTCTGCCCAGACGCATCACGCAGTCAGCTGAAGTCAAAACACGAAAACTGATGGTATTCTCTGACAGCTCACAAAAAGCCTACGCTTGTGCTGCCTACGTCGTCACTCTCACAAACACAGGAAAATGCTATTCACGCCTACTCACGGCAAAGATGAAGGTCACACCAATCAAGACAGTCACAATTCCCAAACTGGAATTGACTGGAATCCTCATCGCTGCTACCATGGCTGAAAACGTAGTTCGAGAGACCGGACTGACCATCGACGAAGTCCACTTCTTCAGTGACTCCACAATCGCTCTTGCATGGATCAATTCCAAACGGTTGTTACCGTCATTCGTCAAGGACCTCGCCAGCAAAATCCAGAGGACGTTCGACAGAATCAAAGAAATCATTCCGTTGGAAATCCACCACGTCCCTACTGCCGACAACGTCGCGGACATAGCCACTCGAGGCCTCACCAAGGACACTCCGAATACCCACGTCTGGTGGACCGGCCCTCAATGGCTCATTCAGGACAAGAAGTTCTGGAACATCTCTGCATCCAGCCCCTCAGGTGTACCTGTTCTACCAGTTCCTGTTGCCATTGTCGCTGCAGAAGGAAAATGTAGCTTCGACACTAACGGAGGAACCTGGCCTGTAACTCGCACTGAGTCATACACGAAGCTACAGCGAATCACTGCCTACGCTCTTCGCTTCATCAAGCACATCAGTCGTGGTCGCAAACAAACAATTGAAGTCTGCAGTGATAACCACTCTGACATTCACATCTCTGGAAAAGAGATGATTGTTGCTGAACGCCATCTGCTTTGTCAAGAACAAGCTAAGGTCGACATCCCCGCTATGATAAAAGAGTGCAAACAACTCAACATCGGCCTTGACAAGCACGGACTACTGCGGAAGTACAGTCGCCTGAAGAACTCCCAGCTAGCCTACGACCGAGCGAATCCACTCTTTGTCCCTACGAAGAGTCGTCTGTCATCAATGATCATCAGACATACGCACACACGTTATTTCCATAGCAAAGGAGATCACCTAGTGTCGCTAGTCCAGGAGAAATTCTGGATTCCCAAGCTGAAAAGAGCTGCCGAGAAAATCGGAAAACACTGCCTTGGATGCTCCATCTACAGTCGACCGTGCAAGTACCCAAACTTGCCCGACTTGCCTGCCGAACGCGTGCAACGCTCCGCTCCGTTTGCCTTTACCGGCACCGACCTCTTTGGTCCACTCCACATCAAGACTTCTGAAGTATCCGACGAGAAACGTTGGGTCGCTCTATTCACCTGTCTCACGACACGGATGGTTCACCTCGAGATTGTCAAGGATCAATCAGCTCGATCCTACCTTCTCGCACTTCGCCGTTTCATTGGTCGACGAGAAGTGCCACTGCGCATCTGGAGTGACAACGGAACAAACTTCACGCTCAGCTGGAAGTTGATCAAAGCCCAGCAAGATGGAAGTCAGCCTCTGCCACCAGAACTGCGGAACTTTGTTGCTGACCACCACATCCAGTGGTCATTCATTCCCCCTGGAGCTCCCTGGATGAGAGGCGCATGGGAACGCATGGTTGGACTCGTCAAAAAATCTTTGCTCCAAGCAATTGGCCGACGCCACATCGACGAAGACCTACTGCACACGTTGCTCTGTGGAGTCGAGGCTACTGTCAATTCACGCCCACTCTACATCAACTCCACCGATGGAGAAGACTCTGAGATCCTCCGTCCAATCGACTTCTGCCAGCCTAAGCTGCGCATCTGTCTACCCCCGTCTACTCCAGAAGACGAGGAAGACCCGGACTACGTTCCAACAACTCTGGTCAAGTCCCATGAACAAGCCAAAAAGGCAATCCTGGACATTGAATTGGCCTTGGATCGCTTTTGGAAGCGCTTCCAGTCGGATTACCTCATCAACCTTAAGGGAGCTTTCCATAAGAGCCACATGAACTACGCTGCCAACCCCAGGTCACCGAAGGTTGGAGACATAGTCCTCATCGATGAGGGAGACCATTCGCAACGCCACGTCTGGAAGAGAGGTCGGATCGAATCCATTTCTCCCAGCAAGGACGGTGAAATTCGCAGTGTCGTTGTTCGCCTACCTTCCGGAAACACCATTCACCGCGCCATCAACAAACGCATTCCATTGGAAATTGCCTCATCGGCTCCATTGGAAGAAGAACCTGCTGCTGAACCAGCTCAGACACCTGCAGCTGCAGACTCAGAACTCCCAGTTCAAAAACAGCCTGCACGAAAAGCAAAGAAGCCTGTTAACTACGTCGAAGGTGGTGCCATCATCCCCTCTCGTCCGTTGAACTTTGCTACGCTTCTGCCACTAATTCTTGCTGCTACCCTACCTGTGGTAAACACCCAAGCAATCATCACATGTATTAAAGGAGGAGTTGGTCTTCGTCTGAGTGAAGCTTCCTTCCCTCTACCCATCACCTCGGAACTGTGTGTAAACGCACGAGATTGCACCAAGCTGATCTCCACCGAAAACCATGACTTCTACTTCTCCCCTCAACATGCTGTATCGGACTACACTGTACAATGGAGAACACTTCAGGACACTAAACAGTACCTGGAAACAATTACCTGTCCCGGAACACCGGACTGCCAATTGATCAAGTGCTGGATCTGTACGGAACGCCTTGGAAATCCACACTGTGACCCGCTGCTCACAATCCTCGCTTCCTTATTCTGGATCTCAGTCACCTTGGGATTCCTATACATTCTGTGGACCCGCTGTTGCCAGCCAAGGTTGAGCCGATGTTGCAATCGAAGACTCACATCTGCTGGTCTCAGCCTACTGCGCATTGCCCGCCGCCACTGCCGACATCGCCGAAATTCAGACAGCGACGAAGAACATGAAGAGCTGCCGCTGATTCAAGTTGATGTCCCAAGAGAGCGCCAACGTCGATTCCTGCCTTCACGATTCATCACATTCGTTGGAATTGCGTTCGCCATCTTTGCACTACTCCAACAAACTGAAGCTTCCTGCCAGAGAGTCACTGTCTTCGACGGAACTCTGCTGGAATGCTCTACCGACAACAGTAGCTGCATCCAAACGCACACTGTTACCGCTTCAATGAGTGAACTACGCCGCGACATGTGCATTCGGTCTACTCACACTTCTGCAATTGTGAGAGAACTTCAGTTCCACCTGGAAGGCATAACCCTCTACTGCAAGCCAGTTGTTCTCTATTACACCCGGAACATCCAGTTGAAGACCATCAGCGTCAAAAGATGCGGACTTGCTGGAAGCTGCACTCCATCGTTTTGCGACAGTGTCTCCGCTAGGACATCTGTACCTGAACTGGAGTCCTACATGGAACACCCAGGAATCTCCCGCTGCTATGCAAGCTGCGGAGGTTTAGGCTGTGGTTGCCTTCTCGACATACCCGGCTGTCTCTTCTCCCGAACAGTCGCCGAAATGCAAGACCCATACATCTATGAGGTCGTCAAATGCCCATCCTGGAACGTCCAAGCACGTGTCTCCATGAAAGAACTGTTCCCAAACGGAACTCATCGACAACAACTCCTTGGTATTCGCCAGCAGACCACTCTAGCCGCTGGAAACGCGAATGTCACCGTTGACTTCGTTGCTTCACCGCCACTTCCGATTCTCTCGTCCATCTTCGTGAGGAGAATGGTCGACAATGGAACTCAATCGTCAACTGGCCTGATTGTTCCTATCCACGCCGACATCGCTCTACAGTGCAATTCGGCTGATGATGCACGTCAACCCGGACGTTGCTTTTTGGCAAACACCTGCCTCTGCTCGCCAAGCCCAACTGAGTCACACTGCGACTGTAAAACCCTCAATATCACACACGGTCTCCAGTCCTTGGACTCACGACTTCCGATTACCAACCCGGATGTTGCCATTCACATGCGTAACGGAATTATTTCTGCTATTTCCCACACCTCAGTTGCGGAAATTACAGTATCCACGAGCTTCGACTACAACACAATCGTCGATCCTACAAGACCTTGCTCTATCTCCACAAAACCAGTTGAGGGATGCTACAACTGCCTCCGCGGTTCCTCTTCTGAGATCACCTGCACATCGCCACAATCGATGATTGCAACACTTCACTGTGAGTCAGCCGACTACGCCATCAGCTGCAACTCCACCGGACAGACAACCAAGGTCAAGATCTTCTCCCAGGTCGCTGCATTCACCGACACATGCTCGACATTCTGCCAGTCAGCCAATGTCAGCTTAAACGGAATGTTGACTTACTCCTCCCTTTGGAAAGATAATGTCATCCACGAGCAGCGTGCTCACTACGTCAATTTTATCAACCTTCCTGACCCAGTTCAACTTCTGCAAGTTGCAACAAGCTGGTGGAAAACCTCACTCGCCAGCCTACTGATCTTCGTCGTCGCCGGAGGGATCGCCATCTTCGTGGTGCCGCTCCTACTTCCAAGGATTCTAGGACGACTGCTGTTCAAGGACAAGAAGAACTAAATCGACATAATGAGATTCAATTGTTTGTTTTGACCCATTTCAGATTAGTCTTCAGTACAACGAAGTTTAACTTTTGTTTAACCCTTCCCTATTTGGCCCTGGCCCCCAGTGTCTTCGATTCACGTGATCGCGAGCCCTTCTTACCGGAAATGTGTGTGTGTGTGTGTGTGTGTGTGTGTGTGTGTGTGTGTGTGTGTGTGTGTGTGTGTGTGTGTGTGTGTGTGTGTGTGTGTGTGTGTGTGTGTGTGTGTGTGTGTGTGTGTGTGTGTGTGTGTGTGTGTGTGTGTGTGTGTGTGTGTGTGTGTGTGTGTGTGTGTGTGTGTGTGTGTGTGTGTGTGTGTGTGTGTGTGTGTGTGTGTGTGTGTGTGTGTGTGTGTGTGTGTGTGTGTGTGTGTGTGTGTGTGTGTGTGTGTGTGTGTGTGTGTGTGTGTGTGTGTGTGTGTGTGTGTGTGTGTGTGTGTGTGTGTGTGTGTGTGTGTGTGTGTGTGTGTGTGTGTGTGTGTGTGTGTGTGTGTGTGTGTGTGTGTGTGTGTGTGTGTGTGTGTGTGTGTGTGTGTGTGTGTGTGTGTGTGTGTGTGTGTGTGTGTGTGTGTGTGTGTGTGTGTGTGTGTGTGTGTGTGTGTGTGTGTGTGTGTGTGTGTGTGTGTGTGTGTGTGTGTGTGTGTGTGTGTGTGTGTGTGTGTGTGTGTGTGTGTGTGTGTGTGTGTGTGTGTGTGTGTGTGTGTGTGTGTGTGTGTGTGTGTGTGTGTGTGTGTGTGTGTGTGTGTGTGTGTGTGTGTGTGTGTGTGTGTGTGTGTGTGTGTGTGTGTGTGTGTGTGTGTGTGTGTGTGTGTGTGTGTGTGTGTGTGTGTGTGTGTGTGTGTGTGTGTGTGTGTGTGTGTGTGTGTGTGTGTGTGTGTGTGTGTGTGTGTGTGTGTGTGTGTGTGTGTGTGTGTGTGTGTGTGTGTGTGTGTGTGTGTGTGTGTGTGTGTGTGTGTGTGTGTGTGTGTGTGTGTGTGTGTGTGTGTGTGTGTGTGTGTGTGTGTGTGTGTGTGTGTGTGTGTGTGTGTGTGTGTGTGTGTGTGTGTGTGTGTGTGTGTGTGTGTGTGTGTGTGTGTGTGTGTGTGTGTGTGTGTGTGTGTGTGTGTGTGTGTGTGTGTGTGTGTGTGTGTGTGTGTGTGTGTGTGTGTGTGTGTGTGTGTGTGTGTGTGTGTGTGTGTGTGTGTGTGTGTGTGTGTGTGTGTGTGTGTGTGTGTGTGTGTGTGTGTGTGTGTGTGTGTGTGTGTGTGTGTGTGTGTGTGTGTGTGTGTGTGTGTGTGTGTGTGTGTGTGTGTGTGTGTGTGTGTGTGTGTGTGTGTGTGTGTGTGTGTGTGTGTGTGTGTGTGTGTGTGTGTGTGTGTGTGTGTGTGTGTGTGTGTGTGTGTGTGTGTGTGTGTGTGTGTGTGTGTGTGTGTGTGTGTGTGTGTGTGTGTGTGTGTGTGTGTGTGTGTGTGTGTGTGTGTGTGTGTGTGTGTGTGTGTGTGTGTGTGTGTGTGTGTGTGTGTGTGTGTGTGTGTGTGTGTGTGTGTGTGTGTGTGTGTGTGTGTGTGTGTGTGTGTGTGTGTGTGTGTGTGTGTGTGTGTGTGTGTGTGTGTGTGTGTGTGTGTGTGTGTGTGTGTGTGTGTGTGTGTGTGTGTGTGTGTGTGTGTGTGTGTGTGTGTGTGTGTGTGTGTGTGTGTGTGTGTGTGTGTGTGTGTGTGTGTGTGTGTGTGTGTGTGTGTGTGTGTGTGTGTGTGTGTGTGTGTGTGTGTGTGTGTGTGTGTGTGTGTGTGTGTGTGTGTGTGTGTGTGTGTGTGTGTGTGTGTGTGTGTGTGTGTGTGTGTGTGTGTGTGTGTGTGTGTGTGTGTGTGTGTGTGTGTGTGTGTGTGTGTGTGTGTGTGTGTGTGTGTGTGTGTGTGTGTGTGTGTGTGTGTGTGTGTGTGTGTGTGTGTGTGTGTGTGTGTGTGTGTGTGTGTGTGTGTGTGTGTGTGTGTGTGTGTGTGTGTGTGTGTGTGTGTGTGTGTGTGTGTGTGTGTGTGTGTGTGTGTGTGTGTGTGTGTGTGTGTGTGTGTGTGTGTGTGTGTGTGTGTGTGTGTGTGTGTGTGTGTGTGTGTGTGTGTGTGTGTGTGTGTGTGTGTGTGTGTGTGTGTGTGTGTGTGTGTGTGTGTGTGTGTGTGTGTGTGTGTGTGTGTGTGTGTGTGTGTGTGTGTGTGTGTGTGTGTGTGTGTGTGTGTGTGTGTGTGTGTGTGTGTGTGTGTGTGTGTGTGTGTGTGTGTGTGTGTGTGTGTGTGTGTGTGTGTGTGTGTGTGTGTGTGTGTGTGTGTGTGTGTGTGTGTGTGTGTGTGTGTGTGTGTGTGTGTGTGTGTGTGTGTGTGTGTGTGTGTGTGTGTGTGTGTGTGTGTGTGTGTGTGTGTGTGTGTGTGTGTGTGTGTGTGTGTGTGTGTGTGTGTGTGTGTGTGTGTGTGTGTGTGTGTGTGTGTGTGTGTGTGTGTGTGTGTGTGTGTGTGTGTGTGTGTGTGTGTGTGTGTGTGTGTGTGTGTGTGTGTGTGTGTGTGTGTGTGTGTGTGTGTGTGTGTGTGTGTGAATGTGCCTGAGTGTCATGTTTTTTTTTTCAACTCACACTTTTGTAAAGGAATACCCATTGGACGATAAATCAACTTTCAAGAGCTCCTTGAACGTATCTTTCAACTAAACAAGAACAGTTTTTTTCAAATTTTAAGCAAGGATGCCTTGCTTTCCAGGAAATCCTTCATATTTTCCAGCACCGCATCTTCCTCTGCTGCCATTTGAACACTACTTGCAACCCCGTTTCCTTTAATGACAACCCCCAAGGGAAGGTCTTTAAGATCGTAGAGAGTGAATTCAAAGTCACGGGCTGAAAATGTTAATTTTTACTTTTAAACGTGAGAGGCTGTGAAACGAAAAATGTGTTTTTAGAAATGATCTATCGAACTGTTAAAACCTTACGGCCACATGCGTGGGTAGAAGCAGCAAGAGCCAGTAGAAGGATGATCATTGATTGGTAGAGAAATCGAAGCAGACCGTCTTTTATTTACAGAACCACCCGTCAAAATTAAACTGATTTGGTCACAATGACATTTCGAAATACTGTCGGATGTGGAAAATGACACATAGGTCTGGGGGACACTGGGGAAGAGAGAGAAGACAGAGAGAGAGAGAGAGAGAGAGAGAGAGATGAAAAGCACTGTTCACAAGTCTAGATCATGATTCATTGCACATTTTCTAGAGTATCCTTTCCCTAGGAGAAGTTTACTTCTGCTGCGCCGCCTTCTCCTTCTCCGTCACTTCGTTGTCGAATTCCTGCACCTTTCTGGCCATCTCCAAATGAAACTTGGCCCTCTCTCCGAACATCTGAAGTCATAAAAAATACAGTAACTACAGTACACCGACCCTGTTGAGATCGCGCTGGTGGAAGTAGACACTCATGTCCACGCCCTCCAGGGCACGGTCGATGAGGTCGGCCTGGAACAATCGTATTTCTCTGTCTCTGTCTCTGTCTCTGTCTCTGTCTCTGTCTCTGTCTCTGTCTCTGTCTCTGTCTCTGTCTCTGTCTCTGTCTCTGTCTCTGTCTCTGTCTCTGTCTCTGTCTCTGTCTCTGTCTCTGTCTCTGTCTCTGTCTCTGTCTCTGTCTCTGTCTCTGTCTCTGTCTCTGTCTCTGTCTCTGTCTCTGTCTCTGTCTCTGTCTCTGTCTCTGTCTCTGTCTCTGTCTCTGTCTCTGTCTCTGTCTCTGTCTCTGTCTCTGTCTCTGTCTCTGTCTCTGTCTCTGTCTCTGTCTCTGTCTCTGTCTCTGTCTCTGTCTCTGTCTCTGTCTCTGTCTCTGTCTCTGTCTCTGTCTCTGTCTCTGTCTCTGTCTCTGTCTCTGTCTCTGTCTCTGTCTCTGTCTCTGTCTCTGTCTCTGTCTCTGTCTCTGTCTCTGTCTCTGTCTCTACACCTCACCCTTCGGTTAAACTCGTAGACAGCCGCCGTGTACCCCTTGCCCGCCTTCTCCAGCTCCACCTTGGTCTTCGCCTTCTTAACCTGGTTCCTCATATCATCCATCACCAGAAGGTTCCTATCCACCTCCCTCCTGTTTTCCTTAAACTGGTCAAACTCCTTCGTCAGGAACAGCCTCGTTCTGTTCATCAATGACCTCGCTATAAAGTTATTGCGTTAAAATGGTCCCACCGCAAAAACCTACTATGAGTCCTCGACTTTTTCTCAATCTCGGCCATCTCAGTGCACTTGGCGGGCAGTGTGTCGAGGATGTGGCGTTCCACCGAATCCAAAACGGGCGTTTTTCCCTTCGGGACCATAAAAGCGGCCAGCGACTGGATTCCCTCGCTCACGCGCTGCAGCGGGTGGTGGAACGGCCTCTCGTCGCCCTTCACCACGGCGTCTTCGTTCAGCTTTCCCTCGGCCACCACCTTCGTGTTCGGCTGGAGGATGAGCTCCACCGAGTGGAACATCTGATCCACGTTCTTCCTGTAGTCCTCGTGCTGAGCAATGCTATCGACGAACGCCTTCTCCAACTGGGTGTTCTCCACCAAACCGACACTTCCCAAGCCCTGGAAGCTTCTGATGAGTAAGCTTCTGAAGTGCCCGCGGGGGGAAACGAGCCCGGCAGAGAAAAGTTTTGGGGCACCCGCCGCTTCCGACTAGCCGCTGTATTTCACGGGCGCCCGCGCGCTCTTCGATTGTCGCATAGTGGCGCAGTACCTAGGCGCCTGACCACCGCTCGAGTAGTTCTGGGTTCGACTATCCTATGATGCAATTCTTTTGCTTTTTGTATTTTTATTCTGTATTACGTTTGTTTTCGCGTCGTTTCACAAATACTAGCTACTAACATTCATTCCCTTGCCAGATTGGCTTCAGAAGACGTCTTACCTTCAGATAGAGGTTTCCTAAGGCTCCTCGCTTCTTGACCTGGTTGAAGTCATCGGCGTTCACTCCAGCGTCCGAAGGCTCCTCCTTCGTCGATTTCTTCTTCTTTTGTTGGCCTTGAAATGGCATTTTTGTTAAAAGAAACACTTACGGGCTGAATGATTCATAGAGATGACCGTCTAGAGGAAGGAGCTGGAAGAAAAGGAGCCATTCACTGAGAAGCTACCTTACAATGCCTTTCGCAGCGTAACGCTACCTAACTTGGCGTTTTACTTAGCTAAAAATCGAATAAAAGCTTCATTAACAGTTTTCTAGCTTTTACAGCCCTGTGGGGAAAAAGCCGCTTTTTCTCTGCGTCTTCGCTTTTTGCACACTATTACCGCATAGGTATCGCGTGACTGCTGCCGTTTTTGGCAGCATGCCGATTTGGCGACCACTGTAAGCTTTAAAATTGTATGGTTGTTAGGTCCCGCCACGATAGTGAGTTTGAACTTGTCGGCGGACCGCCACGCCTGACCGCGACGCGTCCCTGTGCCTATGAATAATACTTTTTTGCTATATTTTTTTTGTGTAAAATTGCATATTTTCCCGTAATTCGCAAATCAAATTTAATGCTGTTAGTTTTTTATAGTTTCCATAAAATTATAACGTTTGGCGCGAGCCGTTTACAGGTGGCTTTTGCCCGACGGCGACGCGTCCCGGCGCCGTTGAATAATACAGTATTATAATACTTTTTTCGATTTAAATTTTGTAAAATTATTATATTTTGAAGTTATTCGTCAATTTCATGTGAACCCCAAACCTTAACTTGTGCGCAAAACCGTTCCCTCCAGCCTCGCCGTTTACAGCCAGCCGGCTGGTGCGCGAGCGCTGGCCATGTGCCAGCCGACTGGCACATGGGCACCCTCTGTTTTGACTCACATGCGCCAGCCCCTATCGCCGAACCGTTGCCTTCGCGGCTGCGCTGATTTTTCCCTAGCCTGCCTAAATTTTTTTTTAAAGTTAACTTTCCCTGTGATTTTAAAGTTACAAAATCAAACAAGAGAAAATATAACTATCCCATAAAAATAAAAACGCCCGAAAAACACAAAACCAATTGTTCAGTATTGTTTTTTCTCTTTTTTCACTTTTGTGTTTCATAAATGGACCATAGAAAAATACGTAAAAAAAACAAGTTTTTTTAGAGTATTTAAGAAAATGACATTAAAAAACTTTTTGTCGTGTTTTATTTATTCGACCGTGTGGTGTATGTATGTGTATGTATGTATGTGTCTGTGTGTTTGTGTGTGTGTGTGTGTGTGTGTGTGTGTGTGTGTGTGTGTGTGTGTGTGTGTGGTTGTGGCTGTGCGTGTGTGTGCGTGTGTGCGTGCATGCGTATGCGCGTGTGTCAACTCTTCCATTTTTTGGCGTCAGCAACGCTTTTAATGCAAATTGGTCATCGCTTCGAATCTTATTTTTGAGCATCTTCGTTGTTTTTCACAATTCGGTTATGCTCTGTTTGAGGGTTAAACATGGCCTCTGCGGAGCAGCAGACGGCCGATTACGTACAGGTCAACATCTACGGAGTGACGCTCACCGGCCTGCTCCAAAAGGGAATCAACATCCCCTACTTGTTGGTAAGTGCCTTTTCGAATTGGGCCGGCCCGGATCCTGTTTATTATTACCTCATAACCACTAGCAACATATTTTGTAACTGGAACAGTCCTTTTAGAGTCTCTATGGATTGGAAGACTGCGTCGTCTTTGACGTTCCACGGAGAATCCCGCAGGGTCAGAAGCCTCATGTCCCGGTGGGTTTCTGTCATTCTCCTTAACTTCATGCATCTTATGAAGTTTCTTTTTTAATTTCTCATTTTTCAGATGGAACCCCTCTCACTTGAGCCGCGCCGCAGCTTCACCCCGAACAGATTGGAAGTCCGCGAGACGGGTGGGTCTTGTTACCAGGACACACACTCACACACTCACACACTCACTCACACACACACACACACACACACACACACAAATTCAGGATTTCGATGCTCCACGCCTGTGGATGAGGCCGCTCACCCGCTCATGAACTGCTCTTTGAGCACGATTATGTCGGCTGTGGATGAGGGAATGTTGGAAAATGCTGAAGACTTTGAGGGACTTAGCGAGCTGCCGGTTGAAGGTAGGTTTGTCTTCGGAAGATAGGTGTCATGGGCTGAGCAGAGGGCCCATGACAGTTCGACCCGGCTTTAGAAATTAAAATAGCTTGTGTTTAAAACGTGCCAAAAAGCGCATGAATGAAGCGATGTTTGTAACATGGGACTTATGACTGGCTTAGGCTGACAACGCGCAGCAAAGAGAAATAGAAGTGGTGGCCCAAAGAACCATACATAATGTAGTCAAAAGCTCTCGAATATCAGCTTTTTCCAGGTGCTGTAGCTGGGGCTGAGTCGTCATATGAGGACACCGTGATCAACTGTTCGTCTCCTGCCTCTCTTGAAGTGGCTGGTAGGTGGAATAGATATATTTTCTCAGTGTTTCCTTTTAGAGATCCATAAAAAGAAACCGGGCGATGCGAATGCGGAGGAGAAGCCAGAGGAAAACCTTATCGGGGAGAACTACCCTTCCATGGTGGGATTGTGCAACAGAACTTTTCTCGGTATGAACTTTCATTTAAAAATTTTATAGGTACATTTGCAGGTGGCATCCATCCGTCTCAGGAACAGAATGACTCGCGTAAGCGCCGTTCTCTCTCGCTCATTCCATCGCTGAGTCCGAGTTTTCCCTCGCCAGTCAAGGACACATCTTCTCCCGAAAAGTGGGTTTTCGAAACTTCTAAGGTACCCTGAAGTACATCTGGGTTTAGGGTGGTTTTATATGATCTGAAGATCCAATTAAAAGAGCTTAAGGTTACCTAGAATCCTGTGGAAGCTTTTTACGTTACCTAGCATCCTTCAGAAGAAACCTTAGGTTACCTAAATTTTAGACTGACATGATGAAAATTAGATACCTATAGAAGCGGACATAGATTACCGAACTTTCGGTAGAAGCGGCCATAGGTTACTTAGGTTCCGGTGGAAACGGTGTGATGTTACCATGATATTATTTAAAATCGTTAAAAGCGGCTTTAGGTTACCTAAAATCGACAGAAACGGCCTTAGGTTACCTAAAATGGGTTGAAGCGGCCGTAGGTTAACTGAAATTGGTACAAGCGGCCTTAGGTAACCTAAAATCGGTAGAAGCGGCTTTAGGTTACTTAGATTTTGGTAGAAGCTGCCTTAGGTTACTTAAAATCGGTAGAAGCAGCCATAGGTTACTTAGTTTCCTGGGGAAACGGTCTGATGTTATCCAGACCGGTAGAAGCTGCTTATAATTCTCAGCTTTCGATTGAGGCGGCCTTAGGTTACTTAAATTTTAGTAGAAGCGGCCTGAGGTTGTCTCACTTTTGAAGGTTGCGTGAAACTTCCCAATTTCAGGCTGCTCTTCTCCCTCTCCGGTCCCACCATCAAACGAACTCGATCATCGGTCGATTTTCTGTACGACTTGTCTATGATGAATCAGCCTCCCTCTCTCATGGAACGTGAGAGTCCCCATATTTTACAAATCTGTTTTGAAATTACAGTATCAGCCGCCGTTTCGTCGATAGTCGAGGAGTCTCCGCTGAATGAGAAGGAAGATGAGAACTTCACTTGGACCCAGGCCGATTAATGCCCTGAAATGGGATTTGTCATCATCTCGATCTCTTCTCTCTCTACCTATCGCTCTCTCTCTCTCTCTTTCACACACTCTCTCTCTGTTTTCTTAATAAAGAAATAACATTAATGGGCCAGTAAGAGGGCTTTTAATTTCATTTTCGATTGTATACGGTTGGAAATTATGCGAATCAACTATGCTGAATCGTCTCGCGCCTTCTGACGGAAACCCGGTTTTGGCGACTTTGAAGAGGATTTTCTCGAAAACGCGAAATTTGCTACCCATAGTCCTATACATTTTCATGATCAGCGATTTTTTCTCTCTAAATTTAGCCAATTTTGTAAAACACGCCTGACTGTCCCTTTAAAAAGTTATTTAAACATTATTATTTACACATCTTGTTCTCCCTTGATCCCGATTCTTCTCTTTCTCTCGGCAAGCCTGGAAGTTTTTTACTTGATATCTTATTAAACTATTCTAACGAGCCTTTTTAAGAATCGAGCGGCTCAAGCACCTTCTGAAATAGATAATTCAATGCGCTCTGGTCGGCATGTCATTAGTTGTGTCGTTAATTGTTGAAACTTCTCCGCGAAGGAGATCGCCCAATTGACCGTCCCGGTTTTGTGTGTCGAAAGGTAATTAGTCAGCGCCGTCTGTTCGAGAAGATCCTCTGAAAGTCTACTATTTCGTATTTCCTCAATAAACACCTCCCAGAATTCTATTTTCCATCTCTATCTATAGCTGTCGCCAAACGAGCATCCTACCCAAAACGGCCGTAATGCAGCAGCCGTGCGATACTCAGGCGGAAATAGTGTGCGAGTCGCGCATACGCAGAGAAAAGGCGGCTTTTAGTAGCCGATGCTCGTTTGGAGACAGCTAATTGCATGTCTCCTCCACTCTCCTATACCACTCACCGATCTGCAAGCCTACCCAGTCGAAAATTGTGCCAATCATGCAAAAAGAAAGCAAAACTTCTGCAAAACTACATATCAACACTGAGATAAGCACATAGTTTCAGTATAGTTACATCTAAACCTCTGAAGCTTACTCTGACATCTGTCCTTTTTTCCTCGTTGTGTTTTCTCAAAAGTCAGCCACTTTCACTTGTGACCTCATCGGCTTCTTTCTCTACTTGAGACTGGCGCACTTGAGCTTCAGCTGGCAGGCGAACTAGTCACGGTCGAGGACCTCGTGACCTCTCGCTTCCGATTGCCGCCGCCCTCAGGCAACCAGAGGACAGATGCCTTTTTGAAATTCTTCGCTGCGATTTATTCAAAAACGTTGTGTTCTTTTTTCCTAGTGAGACAGACATAGAGAGAGAGAGAGAGAGAGAGAGAGAGAGAGAGAGAGAGAGAAGAGGAGAGAGAGATATGGAGAGAGACAAAGAGAGAGAGGCCCAAATTAAGACAAATTGAGACATTTTCTCTCTCTCTTTCTCTCTCTCTCTTTCTCTTTCTCTCTCTCTCTCTCTCTCTCTCTCTCTCTCTCTCTCTTTATCCTATTGTTTCTATCTCTGTTCACTCAAAAGGTGTGCAATTTGTCTTTTCTCAGTCTCCAAATGAAAGAAAGAGAAAACCAGATGGAGAGATAGGGAGGCTAGTAGACAGAGAAATGAAAGCATGGCGAGAGAGATATAGAGAGAATAAAAATAAAGGTGAGAGAAAGAAAGATGGATAAAGAGAGAGAGAGAGAGAGAGAGAGAGAGAGAGAGAGAGACAGAGAGAGAGAGAGAGACAGAGAGGGAGAAGGAGAATACAGAAGTTCAATCAAATTGAGACTTTTCTCTCTGCCTCTCTCTATCCCCTCTCTCTCCACCTCACTTCTCTTAAAAAGTGTGCCATTTGTATTTTCTCATTCTGACCTTTCCTCATTCTCCAAACGAAAAAGAGAGACAACCAGGTAAAGGGATAGAGACGCAAAGAGACAAAGAGACGAAAGGAAAAGCGAGAGTGAAAAAGAGACTACTTACCATGTTGTATTTCTTCTTGTCTCCTTTTGTCATCTCCGTCTCTTCTTATTGCTACTCTATCTCTGTCTCAAAATCTTTCGATCTCTCTCTGTCACTCTCTCTCTCCTATTCTCTCTCCCTTTCTCTTCTTCTCTGAAAAAATGAATCGTCCCTAGAATGCGGCTACTCTCCCACCTCTGGGACCGTCTCGGCTCACCCTCAGTGGCCATTACTCTCTCCGTCTCCGCCCTTCTCTCAGCCACAGCTCTCTCTCCCCTCATCCTTATCCACTCCATGTACGTCTTCTCGACCGTCGATCATGAACACTGTCCGGTAATCATGCTCCAATTCTACCATAACCCTATCAGACCTTGATCGGCGACCTTTGGCGTAAAGTGGAGACGTCGAAAAGCGACATTCAGCACAGAGAAAAGCGAGAATTAGCCAGTAAGAAAGGTTTTTAGGGCTTGTTTAATGTTTTAGGTTGTTGTATTGGTCCACCTGGACCTCAAGGGTACCCCGGCAGACATGCCCCTGATGGAATCGATGGAGAGCCCGGTGTACCTGGTAACATTGGTCGCCCAGCAGATGGCGACCCCCGCTCGATCTGCCAAAGGGAGTGCCCAATGGGACCACCCGGAAGACCTGGGGTACCAGGTGACGTCACCCTAGTAACACAGCCAATTAATACTTAAAGGTCTAAAAGGAGATCGTGGGAAGAGAGGGCGGAACGGGAACCCTGGTGTTCCAGCTCCTCCTTCAATTCAAGGACCACAAGGAACACAGGGAGAACCGGGATTTGATGGAGTTCCCGGCTTGAATGGGGAGCCAGGGGAACCGGGAAAACTCTACACGGCCGAAGGTCCGCCAGGGAAGGAAGGAGAACCCGGACCCAGAGGAGCACCAGGGCCTAAAGGACGCCCAGGACGACAAGGAGAAGACGGTTAGAAGCAGAAATGGATAAATATGGGGAAAATTGGGCCTTTAAAAGCGATAATTCAAAAAAAAAGGTTGTGAAATTTCAGGAGAATATTTTAAAGCCGCATTTTCGCGATATTTTATACGATAAGCACCCAATAAAAACAGAGTAAATAAAAACACAGTTTGAAGCTGCGATGTTGCTCGAACTATTTGTAACTCAGCTCCCGCCACGATTTCTGGGAAATTATCTGCGCCTTCTTTGCAGGCTCAAAGGTTTTTGCTAAATCTTTGCGAGACCCTTAACATCAAAATAAGGACTTTCCCATTTTAACGTTTGAAGGAACTCTAGCTGCCAAAAAATGGGCACTTTGCCAACAGCCCAGAACACGGTGTTGTCGGTTGCATTGATCCTGCCACGAATAGCATTGGCAAAGTGCCAAGGCAACGAATTGCAATGATTCCGCGCTTTTCGGCAAGTCACCCTTGCTTGGGATTTGGAAAAATTTCAGTTCTGTTGAAATAACCGGAGTTACCAATTGGAAAGGCCGTGAAACACGATTAGAGCACACAAATTCCCGATTTTCTTTCATGGCAATGGTTCAATAAATTCTAAAAGGTTGCACTCGGGATATCTACAGACAGCCCTTTAAGGTAGAAATGCCGCTCTCGGCGCGTTGTGCAGAAAATGATAAATTCCAGGACTTCCTGGCTTGCCGGGAGAAAGAGGAGGACCTGGATTCAAGGGCGAGCAGGGCTTGAAAGGACGCGCCGGACAGCAAGGACCAACAGGTTTGACAGGTTTTTGAAGAGGTGATTGGAATTTTAGGAGCTCCGGGACCAAAATGGCCGTGCGACTCATGCCCCCCTCCGCGTGTATCTCCCGGATACTTTGCAAGCTCTGCCGTTTTTCACAAGAAATAAGTGACAAGGAATAAATCTACATCAATCTTTTAAAACCGGTTTTCAAAGATTCTCAGAAATGCAATTGACAAAACTTCCAAGTAACCTCAGCTCGCTTGTACCGATATAGGTAGCCTCAGACCGCCCCTATCAGGCTACTTTGTCAAATTATAGAAAAACCGGAGGCCGCTGCGTCGAGGCAGCATCATGCCGCTCCAACTGAACCCCATGTAACCGCAGGCCGCTTCTGCCAAAATCTATGTGACTAAAAGGCGCTTCTACTGAAATCTATGCAACCTCAGGCCGCTTCAACTGAACCCTATGTAGCCTCAAGCCGTTTCTACCGAAATCTAGATAACACCAAACCGCTTCTAATCAATGTACTCAACCTCAGGCCGCTTCTACTCAACTCTTTGTAACTTCAGGCCGCTTCTACTGAACAATTTCAGTCGGACTGCCCTCCAACTTTTCCCGGTTCGAGTAGACCCTCAAAGCTCGCCATGGGAAGTCTGTTTGACAAAAAATGTATTCAAAAACGAATTATTATTTACAAGATAGAACTCTGTCATCAATTTGCATATCTACTCGTCGTCGTCCTCCTCCGCCCCCGGGTCGTAGTCCTCATCCATCTCCTCCTCCGTTTTCTTCTTCACCTCCACCTTGTGCGACTTCTGATGGAACATGAAGGAGATCGATCCGCAGTCGAACACCGACCGAAGCACCGGATCAGCCACCTGAAACAGTCCTTTCATTCCCCCAAAAATAGGGATCCCTTGCCTTCTTTGCGTCCTTTTGCGAGTGGTGCCAGTCGGACAAGTCGGAGGCGCAGTCGGCATTTTCTGGCGGATCCAGCGTCTCCAACCCGTTGATGCATCGCTTACACTTGAGCCTAAAAATAGGGGGGTTACACCTTTAAAAAAGAGGGGGACTACTTTTCGTGGGTGTCGGAGGGGAATTGGTCTTCCAACTTGAAGAGTTCCCTGAGCTGGTCTGAACTGAAGTGCCGGGCCACGTTCTCGCCCGCGTCGATTACACAGGAGGAGAGGGCCTTTTTGTGTGTTTGGCGTTGGAACATCTTCTCTTCGATGGAGCCAGTCTGAAGAGAGAGGGTTAGAGAGAGAGAGAGAGAGAGAGAGAGAGAGAGAGAGAGAGAGAGAGAACTCACGGCCAAGAGGCGGTAGATGAAGCAGTTCTTCTTCTGACCGTCGCGCCAGACTCGAGCCATTGCCTGGTCGTCGTTTGCCGGGTTCCAATCGGGATCGAACATTACTAGTCTGAAAATATGAAAATTGATCAACCTCAGGCCGCGTTTGACAGGACCGCACGGCATAGCGTCAATTCAGGCGGCATAAGTCCGGCGGTTGCCGGACTCAGGCAATCTCAGGCCGCTTCTACAGGAATCTAGGTCTAGAAGGAATCAAGCCGCTTTCATGAAATCTAGGCAACATTAGGCGACTAACCGCGCAATCTAGGTATCCACAGGCCGCAATTAGCAGGATACAAGTAACCGTAGGCCGCTTAAACCGATATAGGAAGCGGCCTCAAGTCCAAGTAGCCTCAGGCCAGCCCTATAAACTTTGACAACATATAGGGAAACCTCAGGCCGCTTTTGACGGATTGCAGACATATTCAGGTAGCGATTCGTTTTAGCGATATCGAGGCAGCCTCAGGCCGCTTCAACTAAAACCTATGTGCCCTCAGGCCGCTTCTACAGAAATCCATGTAACCTCAGGGCCGCTTCTACAGAAATCTTTGCAGCCTCAGGCCGCCTCTACCGAAATCTAGGTAACCTGGGGCCGCTTCAACCCGAATCTGGGTACGCTCACACCGCTTCATCCAGAATCGATGCAGCCTCATGCAGTGTCTACTGAAATCTCCATAACCTGAGGCCGCTTCAACTGAAACCTATGTACCCTCAGGCCGCTTATACTGAAATCTATGTAATCGCAGGCCGTTTATACTGAAATTTGCCGGCCTCACGCATAACCTCTGACCGCGTCGACAAATCGATGTAACCTCAGGCCGCCTCTACCGAAATCAAGTAACGCCAGGCCGCTTCATCCGGAATTGAGGCAACGTCAGGCCGCTTCTGATCGAAGCCTCATCAATTGTACCTATTGGCTCCGATGAGATTCAAACCGCAACCTCCAGCTTTCGACGACAGAAGGAAGCAGAATTCCGTGCTCTGAATCGGAGATTACTGTAAGAACAGTTGGCTACAGTATACCTCAGGGTCGTTGAACTGATCGACGATCTTTCCGCGCTGTTTGATCGACATGGAGCCGTCCAGACGCACGAATCCGTAGCCTCGAAGACGACAAAGCTGAAAAAATACAATTAGAAATCGTTACGGGATCCAGACAGTCATTTACTATGAGGACGATTCCTGCCTATTCATCTTGCAGTGTTAGCCGATTCGAGACCCCGGAAGAACGCCGAGAAGGTTATCTCCGCCGTCAACACCGCCGCCAGCTCCAGGAGACGCCGCCCGAGCGCACGACCCCGCCGATCGATCGATCAGACGCCGACCTCACGCTGTCCGCGGCTGACCTCACGACACAAGCGGCTGACCTCCCGCTGTCTGCCCAGAACGCAGAGTCCCAGGATCCCGACCTTTCCGCGGTCGAACAAGCTAGGTGCGACCCCGCTGTAGTTGCCGAGTCATCGGGTTCTCATGAGGAACCTCCCTACGTAGACCCCAAAAACCCCTTATGTAGACCCCAAAAACCCCCTCGCCGAGCACATTTGTTACCTCTTTAGTACCATCGATGGTAAACCTGAGGCCATTAGCATGTATAAAGCCCTCTCTGAGACCCATCAGCGGTTTGTACATAGGTTCGCTATGAACAAGTATCGCATGAATCTGCCAAAGCCTTATGAGGGACCCCCGCTGCCCCGCCAACCCCCTCCACAGCCCTCCTTCTCCTTTAAATCCCTTTCTAGGTTTTTCTCATAGTTCCATTGTCCATAAGATTTCAGCACGTTGCTAGCCAGCGTAATAAATATTATTATTTAAACCGCCCTTCGGGCTCATTTTCTATCATTATCTGACCTCCATGAACTGATCGATGGTCTGAGTGTAGTTGGAAACTAGGACAAACTTGTCCTTGGTGGTTTTTCTCGTAACGGCCAGGATGTAGTCCAGGACCTGAAACTACGGTAACCCAGCTGGTTAAAAGAGGGAAAACCTTCATCTTTCCGGAAGTGGAGGGATCGAAAGTTTTTGAGGAAAACGAGGCAGGGAAGAGGTCCATGGCACCTGAAAAAGGGTAGTTTTTGCATGGAGGGACTATCTAAATCTGTCCGCCTCTCTCTCTCTCTCTCTCTCAATACTCACTGTGGAATCTATTCTCTTGTTTTATAACCTCCTCGTACACCAGAGCCGGATGGTTGCAGAGCTTCTTCAGATGCGTAATGAAGGATAGCGCCGACGCCGTCTGTCCGTCGACCTGAAAAAAGAGATTTGTTCCAAGGTGTTCCAACCCCATCAAGGGTGACCGCGGGCCGGGCCAGTATTTAAAAATCTCGGCCCGGCCCACCGTCAAAATTTATGAACACTGGCGAAAAAGAAGTTTTTCACTAACTATGTGCAGGAATTGCGTCTCTATCATGCAGGTCCGAATAGCATGCAAATAAAGACTAGGCAAGCAATTTGCGCCTAACCGTTGGCTGGAGCGGTGTTTGAGAAAATTATTTCAGTTGAAAATGCTTGATTTGCAGACCGTCCATTTGCAATCCGAACAGGCCCCTGACGGTCCCTTTAAAATATACTACTCGCCCATAGAGCTTGCCCGGAAATATTGGACATTAGCATAGTTTTCAATCATAAACAATGGACATTTATGCAAAAATGTGAACTTGTAAATCTGTCATAGCTCACGCTAATTAGCTTAGATTCGCAGGTTCTTTATACATCCGGTCAAGGTCTATGGGTGAGAAGTGAAGTATGTTTTGCACAATTAGAAATACGTTTTGCAACAAAAAAGAACTTAAAAATTAAGACGTTGAAACAGTTACATTATAAAAAAAATCAAAAATATTCGTGTTCCACACACTTTTTAAGGTTTTGTGCCTTTGTGCCACGGATGAACGTGAGATTCTTACAGGACCGAAGTGATTCGGCGTTTGGTTGAAACTGGTATAAAAAAAATTTATGAGGGGCATACGCATACCAAAACGTTTCTTGTCCAGCTATTTGTGCCAAAGTTTCGCTGTTGTTTTTGTTTTGGAGGACTTCGCTTAAGGGATGAGTACAACTGAATTCTCACCCTTTCCGACTTCTCAATCGACCTCAGTTTCTTCTCAATCTCGATCAGTTTGTTGTAGAGGGCGTCCTGTAGCTCCGTGTTCTTGCAACAGATGATATGCTCGTATTTGACCTGAAAGGTGTAAATTTCGATGCACAATATGTTCGAGATTGGACTACTTTTAGGGCTTACATCCGTGTAATAACAGATTCGAACTAATAACAAACAAGATGAAAAGGTCCCGCCACGAAAGTAACATTTTCTCCATTCGCTGCGGGACCAAATGCCTCAGTCCTTTAAAAATTAAACGCACCGGTAGGTACTTGGTAAGGAGGGCGCTGGTCCTTCTGATGATGCACTTTTCAACCAAGGCCACCATTTCCTTCGTCGCCTCCTCTCCCTTCTTCTGATCTTCGTCGGTGGCCGCTCCGTCGCGACCTCTGAAATATTGCTATTATTCTTGTCAGAAACCCCGGGCTAGCCCGACATACTGGTACTCCAGACCGGCCCTGTTTAGTCAGTTATACGTGAATTACCTCAAAATGATGTTCTCAAAGCGTTTCTTGAACTCTGCTGCTGTGCCGAGAAGACCGGGATTGACGAAATTGACCAAACTGAAAAGAGAGTTATAGACATGGCGGACACGGAGCGTTCGGGGGGCTCGATTTGTAAGCCCCCCCCCCCAAATGGTGCCGCGAAAAACCATAAGCCCCCCGCCCTCTAAGTTTTTGTTACCATTTTAAACCAAACGCCGAATTTCGTAGGTACCGCAAGTACCTCACGTCCACCTATGGTTATAGAGGGACCGAGAGAGACAGAGAGAGAGGGAGAGAGAGAGAGAGAGAGAGAGAGAGAGACCCACCTGTAGTACTCCAAGAGATCATTCTGAATCGGCGTTCCCGAAATCAGAACGCGTCTCACACAGTTCAGCCCACTCAACGCCTGGTAGGTCAAATTTTCGTTGTTTTTCAGACGATGTCCCTGGAAATTAGACCTTTAATTGGACAAAATAGGCACTACCTCATCGCAAATGACCATGCCGACCTGGCTCGAGTGGAGGATTTTCGCGTAGAGACGGAACGTTTCGTAGGAAATGATGAGCACGGGGGCAGCTGCACGGATGCGAGAATCCGCCATGTAGGCTTCTGAACGACAAAGATTTACATTTTAATTTTAAAGGAAACCGGGCCAGCCCGAAAATATTTAACGAAAATGAGATTGTCATTCAGTAGAGACGGAGGTCTCAAATGACGGGCCGGGCCGAGGAATTTTTTGGAACGGCCCGGATATAAATATAAAAGTAACTAACTGAGTTTGGTTGTGATCTCCTGTTTGTTTCCGGAATCCATCGGGAGGGCGTTGAGTCTCCCTCCCAGCCACTTTTTGATCTCCTTGTCCCAGTTCTGGAAACTTTTGTTGTATTCTCTCTCTCTCTCTTTCTCTCTCTCCATACCTTGACCAAACTACTCGGACACACGATGATAACTTTGGAGATGTGTGGCTTCGCCTCGGGGCTCTGGCGAAGCAGTGTGTAGAGGAGGGTAATGCACTGGAGGGTCTTTCCCAACCCCATTTCATCCGCCATGATGCAGCCGTGGAAACTGCAAGAAGGGATGTTAGAGAGAGAGAGAGAGAGACAGAGAGAGAGAGAGAGAGAGAGAGAGAGAGAGAGAGAGGGAAAGAGAGACTTACTTCTCAATATTTAGTCCTGTGACGCAGTCGTACATAAACTTCACTCCTTCCCGTTGGTGAGGACGTAGGACACCTCCAACTACTGGGTCTACGACCACGTGCACCTGAAAAATTCACGGTAATTATAGAAAATTAATCAAATTCTCGGATATTTGAAGGTCCGACACGTTACCGAATGAACGTAATTGTTTCCCCGCTTGGCAATAAAAACTTCATAAAAATATTTCAAAATGGTTTTTTTTTCGCAACTTTACCGACCGAATGAGATTGTATATGCCCAGTAACTTGCGGAAAAGATGTAAAACGACATAATTTAAGCCGTTGTTGCATATGACCAAGCATGGTAAAATTTGGGGCCGGGCCGAGAAAAATTTTGAAGCGGGCCGGCCCGAAATTTTTTTTTCTTCGTTTTCTTTGATTTTTACATTGAAAAAAGGCATAAATTTTCGGTTGAGTCGGGTCGGCCCGGGCCGGGCCGGGCCAGGTCGGGCCGGGCCGTGAAAAATTTTGGAGCGGGCCGGCCCGTTGCCATGCTTGCATATGACCCAGCTGACCCTTCAAGAAATTTTGCTTTCTTCAAAAAAAAATCTACTTTCGATGGGGGTCGAAAACTACCAAAAAAAAGGGCTGTTTTCAGCCACATTGTCGCTTGGAACGGTCCTAAAACAATCCCGATCGCCAGGAACTGTGTGGGTTGAGAAGAAAATTTTCAAGGGACCTACTAGCATGTCAAAAATTGCTGTCATGACCACTAGAAGTTTTCTTCTCAATCCACGTGTGGTTACTTTTGTTGCAAAGAGCATCAAAAATAACCCGTTTAAAGTTAATAGAAATATACAAACTCATTCAGTCGTTAAAGTTGCGAAAACCCATTTTGAAATATATTTATGGCCAGTACCAGCCGGGTGTCAGCAAGTCATGTTCGAGCTCCATCTTAAAGGGACCATAAGGGGGGTTTTCACGTTGATGCAAATCATATGCTAATAAGGACTTGGCAAGCATTCTGTGAACAACCTTTTCCTGGAGCGGTGTTGGAAAATAACATTTCAATTGGAAAGGCGCAATTAGCATACGGTTCATTTCCGTTTCGAAAAGCAGGCTGATGGTCCCTTTAAGACATCGTCTCTGGTAAAGTCGAGCAGGGCACTGTCTTAGGAAAAAGTTCATAGCTCTAGATTCGGCCCAAAATTGGTCTATAACCTTACTATGGCCCGTATAGACCAATTTGAAATTTTTAGGTCAATATCGTTTTACATCTTTTCCGCAAGTTACTGGGCATATACAATCTCATTCGGTCGGTAAAGTTGCGAAAAAAAACCATTTTGAAATATTTTTATGAAGTTTTTATTGCCAAGCGGGGAAACAATTACGTTCATTCGGTAACGTGTCGGACCTTCAAATATCCGAGAATTTGATTAATTTTCTAATTGACGTTGGAACGAAAATTTTCCATCGATTCGATCAGGAAAAATTTCACTTTTGGTAGCAATTTTCGTCAAGATGGTCATGTTTGTTTCCGGCTTTCAATATTTGGGAAGATGCAGAAAAATGTGGCGCATCTTTCTGTTATACTGGCTTTTTGCAGCTCTTATATGACAACGGTCAAAAAATGGGAAAAACAGCAATTTCAAACGCAAAATTTCACTTTTTTGAAGTTTTTTGACTCCTATGCGGATGAACACGGAAGTTTTGAACTTTCAGTATTAGATTCGACCTATTCACTGCAAAAGCTTGTGAAACAACACTACTTTCATTGATTTTGACGAATTTTGTAAAATTACAGTAGTCTACCGTAACCCGGGTCAAAAAATCGATATTGACCTAAAAGTTTCAAAATGGTTTATATGGGCCATAGTAAGGTTATAGAGCAATTTTGTACCAAATCTAGAGCTATGAACTTTTTCCTAAGACAGTGACTTGTAGGCCGCCGCTCGAATCTTACAGAGACGGCGTCTTAACGCCATTAGAATTACGTGACTGTGATTAGCATAAGCTAATTTTTGCGTTGCCTGTGTCTCCTCTTTCCCACGCTATGTCATCCCTACATCATTAGAATTGTCGTAAGCTAATGTGCCGTTCTCGGTACCTCTCCTCATTACCCCCAGTCTCTAGTTATGCAAAATTCAGTCCATTTGCGTACAATTTCCTTTATAAGCCCTGCTCTCCAAGTCATTTCATCATCCAATCATCATGGCTCAGTCCGTTCCCCCTGGTGACATCACCACCCAGCCCGGATCCAAGATCGTCTTCAACGCGCCGTATGATGACAAGCATACGTACCACATTAGTTTGTGAATTCTGAAGCATGGTTAACCCATTTTCTTCAGAGATCATCAACTCTTCCGCCCGCCGCATTGGCTGGGCCATCAAGACCACCAACATGAAGAGGCTCGGAGTTGACCCCGGCTGTGGCGTCCTCGACCCCAAGGAGGCCATCCTCATGGCTGTGTCCTGCGACGCGTTCGCATTCGGCCAGGAGGACACCAACAACGACCGCATCACCATCGAGTGGACCAACACTCCCGATGGCGCTGCCAAACAGTTCCGCCGCGAGTGGTTCCAGGGAGACGGCATGGTCCGCAGGAAGAACCTCCCCATCGAATACAACCCCTAGAGGGACAATAAACAGTTGCAAATCACTTTGTTACAAATTGTTCTTTTTTATATGTCCTGCTTCCAATGCTACACCACAGCTTGTGGGTAGTCTGAATCGGCAGTCCCTGAGGCGTTTGACACAACAATGGGAACAGAATCTACAATGTAACTGTGAAGCTACTACAGTACAGGATCCTTGCCAAAAATTTACATTCCCGGACACATTTTAAGGTACACGGTCCTGGTAAAATCAAGGGACACGCAGTTTCTTTGTTGGCTATCGAGTTAGATCGTCCCGTCACGAAAGCTGACGAACTAGGAAAACCGCACATCCACTTAGGTATGAGCTATAATTTTGCCATATACCCAGAGCGCACCCCTTCTAGTAATAAACACAACAGGGAGTCGATGGCCTGCCGTATTTCGTACCAGCCGGATGTCAATCGTACCAGCCGGAGTTCAAAATGACGGCATTATGACCATTGAATCACCCTACCTTTGTATTATCATTTTAAAGCATACCATTCGTGCCTCCAGTGCGAGCCAAAACAAGTTATGAACTACGTGCCTATGTTTTGATGTTGTTCCTGGCGGGGTTCTCAAATGACGGCGGCCGGGCCCGGCCGAGGGATTTTTTGGGACGGCCCGGTCGGCCCGGCTATGGAAAATTAAATTTTAAATTTTGTGTAAATCGGTACAATAATTATTTAAACTGTTTTAAACAACTTAATAATGTCTGTTGCTAACATAAAAGTCAATATTAGTTGTACAAAAAAGAATGTCACCGACCGGGATCAAACCCTGGTCGTGTGGGTGGCAATCTGACTGGGTGGTCCAGGGTAAACGGGCCGGGCCGGCAATAATTTTGAAAATGGCCCGGCCCGTGAGAACCCCGATTCCTGGAGTAAAGCGTGCAATATAGGATACTCAGGCCGTGTAGGTAGCCAAATTGGCCGAAGTAGATTTGGCGACGAGTATACATTTGTCTGACATATTTATGCCAGATCTCGTTTTCAATGATACATTTGGTAGTTTTCCAGTTGAAATGAGTCTGCGTTGCGCGTCCATGATTTGAGTTATCCACCGAGCCCACATTTCACCGGTGCCTTCACTGGGCCACATGGTTATCGTGGTGGGACCCAATTAACCCGGCCGAGCCGGATGAAACCAGTCGAAATTCCCTGTCTTCTCACCAATTTCTCGTCCTCTTTAGCATGTAACTCCTCGTGCGCCGTCATCTGCGGCGGCTGGAACAAAATGACGGCGTTTTCCGCGTACGGGTCGAACAGCGCCATGCGGACCTTCTTCTTTCCCAGCCCGAGGGCCCTTCCCGAGTCTAAAAACGGTCATTTCTGCACAAAAACGTCAGAAAACTCACAAGCATATCCACTGACGGGGAGGATGAACTGCTTCGAGAGCAGGCGTTCGATGATCGCCTCGTGGCTATCCGCCTAAAATCATCCATTTCCACTGAAATCTGCCACAATACCTGACAATTTATGGTTTTCGTGAGCTGGTCGACGAGTTTCAGACGTAGCGGATTCATCAGCTCCTCTCGCGTTGTTTCGAACGGGTTGCAACGCTAAAAAGTACGAAACTTCCCAATTTTTATAGGGAAAAAGTAAAAACAAACCTGCAATTCCTTTAATTTCTTCCTTTTCCTCTTGCCATCGGCTGGTTCCTCCTCCTCCTTCGGAGGTTTGGCGAACGGGCTCTGAAAGGCGCCAGAGAGCTTCGGCGACGGCGCTACCGACTGCCGCGCCTCTCCCGTCATACCCAAGGATTTGCGCTTCAGCATCTGAAAATGGGATTTTCACTTGCATACAAAAAGGAATCAAAATACTACGTAAAGTTAGAAAATAAGTGGCAAAATCGGATGAACAACCGATTAAATGGGATGTATAGGGTCCGGAAAGGAGTCCCGGGGGAAATCTTGCGGTGGCTCTTACCACGAATCCCTATTTTTCATTCTGTTGAACTGCCGATCAATAGAAAGCGTAAAAGGTCCCGAACAGATTTACGAGACAAAAACTGTGAAGGCTCTCGCCACAAAGTTCCGTGATATTATGGTTTTTTTTTAAAATTTTAAATGTCTGCACGTCTTTTTGTTTAATATCAACAATTCTAAGGTAAATTGGGTCTTGTTTTCCACTGCACCCACTGAAAAATCGCCTAAAAACAGGGAGAAATCCGAGAAATCAGGGAAAAAACCAGTTAAACACACCAGAAGCTCAATAATTAACTTATTTTGCCGGGTACTGGTGAAAACGTTGCAATATTTTTAGACTTAATTACAAAAGCACCGAGAAATTAAATAAAATCTGAGAATTAATTCCACGCAAGCGCCCGGCGGCAACGTTAAAATTTTGAAATTTCTGATTCCGATTTTGAAATTAATTTCAAAATCGGAATCAGAAATTTCAAAATTTTAACGTTGCCGCCGGGCGCTTGCGCATCTAATTACGGTAGCCAGTGACGTCACCGCCGATCCAGTTTCGCGAACGGCCGGCAGCCGTTCAGTCGGTGGTTTCTTCGTTATCACGCCTTTGTTTTTAGTTTTCGCAGGTTTTTATTGATTTTAATTGTAAACTAATTAAGTTTAATACCCTATTTATTAAATTAATGAATTTATTACCGGAAATAACCTTGTAAAATGCCCAGAAACCGTGTAAAACCCTTTGGATCGCTTTGTTCATGGCACTGTTTATCAAGTGGATCACATGACACGAAACTGCCTAGCTAGCGCATAATTACCTGAAATTAGTGGAATTTTACCACTGAGAAGCTTAGAAACCCACAGGCAAGTTAAATTTGTGTTCATTTTTGTGGAACTTCTTTATGACAGTAACACATGGTTTTACTCTGTAATTTTTGAGTTTAAAATGAATACTTGTTGGTTTAGATTGCTATTTTTATTATTTAGCTTCCGGCATCTGTTTTTGGGCGCCCATGTGCATCAATTTCGTCCGGAGACGCCTGTTTCGACAGTCCTTTAAACGATATTCGTTGTACTAGCCCGTATTGATAGTCTTTTAGACTAGCCCGTATTGATAGTCTTTTAGAAATATGCGCGTTTGTCGCGCGAAACCGTCTTTTCCACATTCGGACAGTCCTTTAAATTCATTTATCACGACTCGATGGTATTTTTACACAAGGACGAGTTTGCGAATGTTTAGCTCAAAGTGTGTGCATGCAGGGCGAGAAACCCCCCCTCCCCCAGGGAACTAATGGGTCCCGACACGATGTTCCAGAATTCGGATGTTGTAAGGATTATGAGTCAGCATCAAGAGCTGGGTTATGAAACGTCGCTTTGGCACCAGTTTTAAAGTAGATTTTCATGGAATTTTTGACATGCATGCTGTGGTTCGAATTTCCGGATTAGCCCTAAAATACGGAAGTTTAGAATCTATTTCGCTTCAAATTCCAGCCGCTATCGTTGTTTTTACACTCCAACTGCGTTCAATGACTCATCAACCGCGATCAGCCCGTGTTATGCGTGTTTGTTTTGCATCAAAATCACCGCACACTCTTTACTCACTCGTTTTTACAATCCATGCGTAAAACGCTCTTTTCAGTATGAGTACGGCCACTCAGCGCCTGCAGACGAAGAGGCAAACGCTGGACGAGGCCTACGCCCCTCCGGCCAACTTCCTCGAGATCGAGGTCCTGAACCCCGTCACCCACGGCGTAGGCAAGATGCGCTACACTGACTACGAGATCCGCCTTAGGGTCAGTTCTTTTTTATTGTATGTGTTTAAATTTATCCTTTTGGTCGAATTTGCCGGTTTTCAAGCAGAAGGAGTCGTCGGTTCGTCGCCGTTACAGCGATTTCGAGTGGCTGCGCGGGGAATTGGAGCGGGATAGCAAGGTAAGTGAATAGTTTACGTTCACAATCCCCGTAAACAATCGGGCTTCCCTGGTGAAATCGCAAATGATGCGGTTCGTTTAGATTGTTGTGCCGACGCTTCCGGGAAAATCGCTGAAACGACAGTTGCCGTTCAGGTCCGACGATGGAATTTTCGAGGAAGAGTTTATCGAAAGGAGGAGAAAGTCCCTCGAAGTTTTTATTAACAAGTAAGTTTGTTTAAACTTGTTTTTTTTTATTGCTAGGTTGTGCGGAATATCACTCCGAGGGCACTCCCGTAATGATGCAACTCGCGCGGAATTGGTCTCACCACGACGACCCTGACAATCAATGAAGGCACCGTTAGTTCTCGCAAATGATTTTCCCTTCACCGGTACCTTTGTTTCTCATCAGGATATTTCGTGGACGGACCTATTTCGCATGATGCGTGCTGTGTTAGCGGCCCGTCGGATATTCGCTCAGGGCGAAGTGCACTCAGGAATTCTCATGCGGCGCTTCCTTTTTAAAAGAATTGATTTATAATTTAGAAAAAGGCTTGGAACGCTGGGGTTTGCGGTATTTCTCTCTTTCGCAACTCAGGGGTAGAATATTTGGTATTTTTAAGATCTCATCACGAAAAATTATTCAACTGTCGAATCTGAGTTCGAAAAAAAACCGAGTGATCAACTTTTGTTTTTTGTCGAGACCACATAAATCACAGAAATTCTCTTATTCGCCAAGGATGTGTTGCTCAAAATTAAGAAAACGTACGACTCCCCGCTCAGATGAAAACGCTGGCGTTCTGAAAACGGCAGGCTGCCAAATTTCGGAGAGAAATTGAAATTTTCCGGGATTCGTAGCCAAGGCCCTGCATTGTAACCCTATACAGTTGGAAGTTGCAAATGTTGAAATCATCGTCATCGGATTATTTTTTTGCGCTCGTAGAAAAAAAATATCTTAACGCACTTTAATGTAACTGTGTTGTGGACTTTTCCCCCCAAAGTAGGTGTTAACCACAAGGTGCCACTTGACCGAGTTGTGGATGTGGCGAGCTAATGTCTCACTGTGAAAATAGCGCAAATGCAAACAGTGATGATTAAAAAGCACATAGTTTCATTTAAAAATCGGAGTTTCATTGACTAAGGAACGCGCAATGTCATTTTTCTATCAGTTCTTTTGGGCTGCAAAAACCGTTTATAAGCTGCGTATCGGCACCTCATATTTTGTGATTATTGGATATTTTCTTTTATTATAATTCCGTAATTTCAGGGTTGCCGGTCACCCGTTGGCGCAGAACGAGCGCTCCCTCCACATTTTCCTCCAGGAGCCCACCATCGACAAAAACTACGTTCCCGGCAAGATCCGCACCGCCTGAGTCCTTTAAACTATAACGAGCCCCTCCCTCACACTTCATAATTCCACCCGCTGATTTGACTGTGAATAGCCATCCTAGCCACACCCGGAGACGTCCTGTGATTACGCCAATTTCATACTTTGTACACACTTTTTACGCAGATTCTCATAAATCTTTTTATCTCTTACTTTCTCGCTTTGATACTCCGTAATTGGGTTGTCTGCGGGGGCGCCTTCTATTATCGACCGTCACAGCTGTACGGGGTTTTAGTCGTCTCGGCTATCGCCACCCGTCCACTTCCAGCCGATAAGGCGTAGTTTAGTGGTCAATTAGGAGCACTACTTTTTAATTTCTACGGGCCGGCCCGAACTGGCTCGTGGACCACCAGGTCTGCCAACTACACGGCCAGGGTTCTGTGATGCTTTCTTTATTTTTGGCGAGCCTGTGTTCTATATATTTATAAAAGCCTTGCTTTACAAAGCAATTCAAAGTGCCAAAGTTTCACTGTGTTGCGTACTTTATTTTGATGCACACGGTATGTTTTGACATACGGTGTGTTCACTTTAAAATTTCAAGTTTCTTTTTCATTTTTTAAAAATAAACTCGTTATCGTGGTCGAATTTTGACGCCAGCAAACTTTTTTAACACAACTTTTTATGTGCTGTCGAACGACGTTTTTGCAGAAAACAAATTTTTAAACTTTTATTTCACATACTTTCATTAAAAAACATTTGTCTGTATCGTACGCAATGAAATCATGTTTTTAAAAATGGGATCAGTTCCCCAGATGATGCCGAATCGAATGAACTCAGGCTTACCATCCAAGAATAACTTTCTAAAACCGTTATATTTTTACACGCCGTGAATAAAGTTGTTTTATATGCTAAATGAACTTGTTGTAATATTCAACGCACTCACAGGTTTTGGCATATCGCCAAAAAAGCTTTCCGCGGCAGTTTTTCGTTGCAGCCTTTTTCTCTGTCCCTCGAATTCCTTCACACAAGAAAATGGGAAAGGCCGTGGGCACTGTCTCGGCTATTGGCAGAGACCCATCATGTCTTTGAAAATTGACACCGGAAATGGAAAGCCGCCTTTTTTTTAAAATCATACCTCTCTCCCTCTCTCCCTCTCTCTCTCTCTCTCTCTCTCTCTGTCTATCTCTCTCTGTCTATCTCTCTCTATATCTCTGTGTATAGGCCGTGGCAAGTCCTTTGTCCTGATTGTGAGGTTCTACGTATGCAAATCTCCGCGCCCTTGAACCGCGAGCAGTGGCCTCGCCCTCTTTCTCTGTTCCTCTTCCGTCTTTCTTTTTTCCCCCCAAGGGTTGAATTAAATGTTTCAAAACAACTGTAAACTTATCGTTGTACAGGCGACTTTGTGCTGTCGACAACAGCAATTCAAGCTTTGATAAGGCACATGTTTTGGTGGAGAAATGGCCATCAAAAGGGCAGTTAGTGGTTGGGTGAAAATAGTATCTTTCTCTATTTTTATCACTCACTCACTCACTCACTCACTCACTCACTCACTCACTCACTCACTCACTCACTCACTCACTCACTCACTCACTCACTCACTCACTCACTCACTCACTCACTCACTCACTCGCTCATCTCTCTCTCTCTCTCTCTCTCTCTCTCTCTCAAGACATCTGTGACGCGCGTGTTCAAAAAAGCGTTCGCTCCTCGGCTTGGCGCCTTGCGACCAGCCGTCCTCCGCATGTTTGCGCACAGTTGCCGCCTCGTTTGCGCAGTCGCTGACCGTCCGTCCGTTTTTACCAGAACCTTTGTTTTCTCTCGCGTCACTTCCTGTTTTCTTCCTCGTTCTGTGATATCCCTCTCGATTTCATTCGCATCTTGCCGTTTCTGATTTCCCCTTTTTTTTCGTTTTTTCTTGCTCACAACGATGGCTCACTTTTGTGAATCAGCGAAGTGTCATGAAGCAGCTCTATTCCTGTCTCTGTCTCTGTCTCTCTGTTTCTCTCTCTCTCTCTCCCAACCTCGATTTCGCAAAATGAGCCAAGAAATTCAAAAAATCCCGTACGAAACCGACCCTCCGGCCCATCAGATCCAGACTCCTGCCACCCGCCGCCTGCCAGCCGTCTTTGTGATTAGCATCGCCGTGAGGGGGGCTGTTTGTGCCTTTTCGCCTCGGCCGATAACATTTACGCAAACAAAAGTCTTCTGTTTTGGCCAACTAGGCCTTTGTCGTGAACAACTAGACCCTCACTTTCCACTGAACAATACTCGTTTTCTCTTTGTTTGGGGGAAATGGAGTTAGCTGGGGGTTAACAGTCACTTCTTGCTTACTGTTCTCTTCGTCATGTTGGCATACACTCCTACATACTGAATTATGAAAGAAGTTTTGTCACATTGCATGAACAAATGGTTTTTCATGTGTTTTGTTTTGTTAAGCGAAAAGAGAGAGAGCGAGAGAGAGAGATCTTCTCTCCTGTCTTTCTGTTTTTCTCTGTATCCCTCTTTTACCCTCCCTATTAGTTCTCACGGACCGGCCCGGGTCGACAAGAAAAAAATTTCCGGCCCTGACCGCTTCGGCCCGTCTACTCGGACCACCTAGTCAAACTGCCACCCACGCGACCAAGGTTCGATCTCGGGGCACTTAATTTTTGCTAACTTAGAATTTGCTCACTAGGGAAGTCGTATGGGTCTTGGTGGCCAAATCAAACGAGACTCACATTTTTGTATAGCCTATTACTTGCTTATTGAGGGACTGAAGTCAAAATTTGCTGGCCGTTCTCCAGAATCGAGAAAATCGCAATTGAAATTTGAGGAGTTCGCGCTCTCGGCGGCGCGGCCGGTATAAGGCGCCGCCGCCGCCGACAACCGCCAGTGGTCCGGTGGCCGAGGGGTGAAGGGGTCGGTCTGCCATGCTGGAGGTTACTAGCTCGAATCCCGGCATGCTCTATTTTGTTTTGCTTGTTAGTTTATACTTGTTTATGAGTTTCGAAATGTTTCGCAAGTATTTCGACAATTGTCAAACCCTCTGGTTAGAAGAGGAACAACACTTCAGTGGCAGTAAATCCAGGCCATGGATTCTCTTGCCGCTGACGTGGTTGCGCTTTTGGCAACACAGTTTCCAAATGGAAATGTATCGAATGCGAGCAGTAGAGCCAAGTCTCTGGCAAAAGTAATAGATATAGGAATAGATATCAGATTTAGCTGTTGCCAAACATCCTTAATGCAGTAGTCGTGCGATAAACAGGCGGAAATAGTGTGCGAGAAGCGCAGACACAGAGAAAATACGGCTTATAACAGCCGATGCTCGTTTGGCGACAGCTATATGTAATAGAAGTCTTATGAAAGAGTTTTGAAAGGTTTGCAAAAAATATATATGTAAGCTGAAATAATGATTTATTCAAAAATGAAATAATGATTTATTCAAAGTTCACAAACCAGGCCGAAACGAGCCTAGGCGACACTTTTCTCGGTCCGGCCCGTTTCAGCCCGCGAGCCGGCATTTCTCGTGAGAATTATGCTCCCCTATCGTCTTTCTCTCATTTTTTTCCCTTGATGTCTTCCTCTTTTTAATTCTCTCTATCTCTCTCTGTCTCTCTGTCTCTCTCTATCTCTCAGAGGCGGAGGCTGAAAAAGTGGAATTGGTTTTTGAAACCCACGTGCCACCACAGCTGCGAAACCCAAACATAACAAACATTCCACTGGAAATCAATGAGAACCGTCGCTAGTTTTCAAACACAATTATAAAAAGAACATCTCTCTCTCTCTATCTCTCTCTATCTCTCGGTGTCTCTCCCTAATGGACTGATACTTTCATTCACTTCTTCCTGCAATTTAATGTGCGATTTGCAAAGTCAGGTCGACTTTAATTAATCCACTGGCTACCAGTTTAGGTACCCAAAAGCGTTTTCGTTGCGGGACCCACCACCTGTCGTCCTTCGTCGTTTTTCCTGGTTTCTTTCGTCAGTCGTGTCCGTTTGCCGACTTTCCTCCGCATTGATTGTGTCACATAACGGCGAGAACACACAAGAGACGCAAAGTGCTACATCTTACCCCGTTTATTCCAAATTTTCTTCAAATTTCTGTTCTTCAGCCATACGTTGGGTGAGTTTTTTGATGGGAAGGCTTTTTTTGTTTCATTCTTTGTTGAAGATTTGAAAGTGATGCAAAGTTTCCCAACATCATAGATTTGAAAAAAAACGCTTTTATTCGATTTGCGCACTGTTTTCACCCGCGTAGGGAAGCTAAATTATTTTAAAATGATAAAAAACAGCAGATTTGCGGGCGGAGATCCGATTTTAGCCACTTTCAAACGGTTTATCCGGAAAAAGGACCTTAGCGACATTTGTAAAGTTATAAACACAATTTCATTAGCTGGTTTTTCCCGCTTAAAGAGGGAGATCAGCCGTGAAAAAAACAGTTTTGTAAAACACGAAGTATTCTTATTCTCCTATATAATTCACTAAGGTATCTCGTTATTTGGTACAAAATTAACCGAATCAAAAGCGTTTGAAGTTTTTTTTTTTAGACAACTATCGTTTGAAGTCTGGCGTTTCTTGATTTCTCACGCTCTCTCGCCTTTTTCAAAGCGTAAAACCGTGCACCCGTTGCATTACTCATTAAAAAAACACATGGTCTAAAATCTTCCAAGAACCAATTTAAACTTTTAACTTTTTATCGTTTTTCACGTTAGTTAGGGTAATGTAATTTTTTCCCTTAAAATTGTCAATATCATTAAAACAATGTTATAATGAGTACTTATGTTGCGAGTAGATCAAATCTGAACTTAACCAGCGAAAATTGCAAGTAATTACGCAATGAAGTCGAAAAACCACAAAAAAGCAAGCATGGCAAAATTTGGGGCCGGCCGAGAAAATTCGAAAACCGGGCCGGTCCGAAATTTTTTGTTTTCTTTGATTTTTACATTGAAAAAAGGCATAAATTTTCGGTTTAGTCGGACCGGGCCGGGCCGTGAAAAATTTTGGAGCGGGCCGGCCCAGCCCGTTGCCTTGCCTGCAAATAAGAAGAAAATCTTCGTCTAAAATTGTACTTTTCCCTATTTTTCGAATTTTGTCATGTAAGGGCACGAAAACCCATCATGTTAAAAAGCTTTGCCACATTTTTCGCCATCTTTTGTAATTTCGGAGATGGAAAATCGTTCGAAATTCGATTTTTCCATAGCTATGACCAACCATGGCAAAAATTGGGGCCGATCCGGGCCCACAGAGGTTCTTTCGGGCCGGGCCGCGGAAAAAAAAAATAGAAAAAAAATCGGGGTGGGGTGGGGGGGGGAGGTTTGGTAATAAATATCGGGCCGGCTCGTTGCCATGGTTGGCTATGACCAAGCATGGCAACGGGCCGGCCCGGGCCGGCCCGCTCCAAAGTTTTTCACGGCCCGGCCCGACTCAACCGAAAATTTATGCCTTTTTTCAATGTAAAAATCAAAGAAAACGAAAAAAAAATTTTCGGGCTGGCCCGGGCCGGCCCGCTTCAAAATTTTTCTCGGCCCGGCCCGGTCCGGCCCGGCCCCAAATTTTGCCATGCTTGGCTATGGCCAAGAAATTTTAAGTTTGGTGGAACAAAAACTTTTTACCATGTCGTGAAAAGAAATGAAAAATTTTCTATGATGATGACGAGCCCCTTCCCCATTGATCGGGGACTTCCCATAAAAGCGACTTTTCAAATTGCACTTCTGTTTCTGCTGTGATGATCGCTTTTTTTCCTGCTTCAGGCGCCACATTCAAAAATGCGGCGCCATTACCCATATTTTTTCCATTAAGTGCTTCTAATCATTATATTTTGACATTTTGTTTCCCATTTGGTCATGGTTCTTCGGTTTGCCCGTCTGTGTTTTATCAGATTATGCCTCAAGGTTCCCAGACGACCTTCAGAAGCCAAACGGTTAGCAACTTTGACATTTGATTATCGCGGAAATCGAATTATTTTCAAATTTTTGTCTGCTACAATGGGAAATCGGCTAAAATTCTGTATGTAAAGTCAAATTATACAAATTTCTATTACCGTACCCCATCCCTCTCACATTTTCCCCCAGCAAAAACACCCCATTTCTACAAATTTGTCGTTTTTCGTGCCCTTTTGTGTAAAACCGTTTCATGCGAACTGATTGACCCGATTCGTCTGCGTCTCTTCCCTCTGAGTGCTCTCTTAGAAGCGAATTTCATATAAGTACAGACGGCGAATCTGGCCGTTTGGCGTCTTTTAAGAGGGAGAGATTGAGAAATTGAGACGTGTCTCACTCATTTTTGTCTCTCATTTGTATTTTGGTCTCTTTTCTTGTTCCTCCCTCTTTCCCTCACTCAGTCAATTAATTTTTCAGATTTTATGATAACCCTTGTGGATGTCTCCCGCTTCCGGCGGGCGCTGTCTTTCAACAACGGCTCATCCTGGGATCAGAATTCAAATGAGGTGAGATCTCTCTGTCTCTGTCTCTCTTTCTATGTCTCTCTGTCTCTCTCTATTTCTATTTCTCTCTCTCTCTCTCACTCACTCTCTCTCTCTCTCTCTCTCTCTCTCGAAACAACAAAACTTGTAAATCAAAAACCGGAAATTCGGTGTTTTCCCTCCACAATCTAGTATTAGTCACTTTAGTTTGCTTTCCACACGGAAAACGTCACGATTTTATGGATAACATCGTTAAAACTGGAATTCATTTCGAACTCTCAATCGATTTTCAAATAGATCCAATTTTCAGATTAAAGCGGCTACAAAACGAAAGTCTTTCCGGAGGAAACTCTTCTCTTCCATGAGAGCGAGGTGGGTTTTCAGTTGGTTAATTTCTTGTAAATGTAAGGTTTCAAATGATCTTTGCTGCAATTCATTTGTAAAAGCGCAGAAATGGTGCAAACTTGCAAATTGATGTGGGATTAGAGTGGTGTTTTCCAGTGCCTGGCTACTTTTTCTGTGTGAACTCTAGAATTATGCACGAGACAGTCTAGCGCTTTGTGTACTTTGTGCTCGGGCGTTGTGGAAAAAGGCGACTTTTCTTGGCTGAACAATGAGTGGCTACGGAGAAACACGAAACTCAGAGATCACAGGGGTCAAAGGATAGATAGAGATAGAGACAGAGCTAGAGAAAGAGAGAGAGAGAGGAGAGAGAGAGAGAGAGAGAGAGAGAGAGAGAGAGAGAGAGAGAAAGAGGGGGGCAGAGATACAGAGAGCCGTGTGCGTGTGTGAGTATGTGAGTAGGTGTGTGAGTGTGTGTGTTTGTGTGAATTCGAGACCATAACTCACAAATGATTGCAATTTTTCTCCAATTTTGTCCATTTCTCACCAA
This sequence comes from Oscheius myriophilus, assembly GCA_964057215.1. Classification (NCBI taxonomy): domain Eukaryota; kingdom Metazoa; phylum Nematoda; class Chromadorea; order Rhabditida; family Rhabditidae; genus Oscheius; species Oscheius myriophilus. The sequence goes on along the minus strand of OZ059902.1, from coordinate 5,864,102 downwards.
AGCCCATGTTCTCTCTGCGTAGTTGCGCGTAGTGTGCCTTGTAGTTTACCGACACGCGGTTCGGCCCCCAACATAAACCATTCGGCTGACCTACCGAAAGTGAATTTCTCTGTTCAGCAGAGAAATGCGTTTTCCACCCAGAATTTATAGACGCCACAAGTGAGTCGATTTCATCCTAACAATTCGTACATTTCATTTCACCTTTAGAATAAAATCGTTTTAAAAATGTTATAAAGCCAAAAACTTGTTGTTTTATGATTCTGTGCGTTATTTTTGATGCTAGTTGTTTTTCTGGGCCCTTCCTGGTCCCAGCCGGCTGTCTGGACTTTTAGCGACAGCTGATCTTTCGCGTGATACTTTCATCCATACGATTACACTTTTCATTTGGTCATTTTCGCCATGGTTCTTCGATTTTTCAGGCGAGAAACGTTCGTTTTTTCTTGATAATTTTTCCCCAGAAATGATCGCTCTCTTATATTTTTGTCGATAGTTTCAAGGAACTCTTTCGAATCTTTTTTCGAATGTATGAGCTTTTGAAAATTGAGCTAACCATGCTTTAACGAGTAAAAATCGTCCCTGATGGTCTCTTTGTAAATTCTCCGTTATTTGTTTAAAAACCGTTCTGTTTGGCTCCTGCAGCGATAAAAATCGTACATGTGTTCCGTTTGCCATGGAACTTTGCTGCGATACAGCGGTTGCAAACTATCGCAGTGCGTTTTTTGTCAATTGGAATATCGATTTCGAGAAACGCGCGGTACCATTCGTTGATATGAAACAGGATAACTATAGTCGCTGCCCGCCGAGCATGGCTAAAAAAAAGGGTCATTTTTGAACAACCTGCGCATCTAATTAGCGAAATAGGTCACGTAATTGAAAGACGCAGAGAGAAATTGTCAGCCGCTTCGGAATGCTCGCTGGGCGAGGAGTATAAAAGCATGGCTTTTAGTTCTTAAAAGCAGATTTTTTAGTTTTGAAGCGAAAAAACTGAAAACGACTGTTTATATTCGGACTTTTTCATAAGGGAACCTTAAGGGTCCATTTTTTAACTGCAGTTTAGTTATATTCTGATTAGGCAATGTGTGACCAACCGTTGTTTGGATCAGTGTTCGGAAAAATGTCCTAATTGGAAAAGGTCACATTGGGAAAAATTTCCTTTTTGGTTCCAATATGTCGAAAGTTGCAGAAAATCCTACTTTTGTTGATTGAAAATTATTAAAGTTGTAAAATCAAGTCGTTTCAGTAATTCTTTTTTTTCAATTTTGAATTTTAATTTTCGTTTACTTTTGAGGGAGTTATTTAAATATGACCGCTTTTTTCAATTGCAGCTTTCGAGGGGCGGAGCCTACCGCAGGTTGCCGTATGATTTTCAAAAAACGTTAAACTGCGGACAGACCAAAGCGGCAAAAGGATAATATTCACATGTAGATTTTTTTGTCATTACGTTCGCATTTTAACCTAATAAGTGTACCCTTATTTAATGAATAAAAACAATAACCGTAATTGTTCTTGTCTTTTGTGCTAATGCGTTTTGAAACTTTTGCTTTCCCGCGTCAGCAGTGGAGCACGAATACCGCAATTTTAAGCCCTATCCGCTATTTTATGGAAAATTTGTTGCTCGGAGCATCGTTAAAAAGCTAATCGTAAGTAGAATAAAACAATAAAAATAATGTATTATTGGTTTTTTTAAAACTTTTTTATTGCAGGCGTCCCCCAAGTGGTTCCCTAGACGAGGCTTCCACTTCCTCATCTTCAACTTCTTCGCTCTCTTCCGGCAGCGGTGGTGTTCACAGGTATGTATGCCTTAATTTATAAGAAAAGAAAACACAAAAAATAAACATTTTTGCATACTTTCGCATAATTTATCACATAATAGCTCAAACAAAGTCATCTTTTCCGTTTTTCGGGTGTCGCCGGTGCGACCTTGCCCCGTTATCTTATCATTTTTCCTCAATTCCGGCGCATGGTTAGCATCCAGACCTACTCAGCTTCATTCATAATTTGAATTCATGTTCCTCGCTCCATGTTTTGTTTGTAAACCACTTTTTGCAATTATAGTTTGTAGATGTAAAATTGGCGACCAGTGAGAGCAAAAAATTTCCCATTGGTCCCGAAATGGTCCAATCCTCCCTTCCCCCGCACAATTCGCTATCACTAAACAGTACCAGCCGGTTGGCGATAAGTCCTAGTTAGCATATCGAACCAATGAGCCTTAACATAAGCGTCAGTCGCGCCAGCTGGCCGCCTCCATGCGACTCCTCGCACCACCGGAGGACTACATTGTGTTCAGGTTGGAAAGTGGGATTTGGTATAATTTTAAACTCAGTAAGGACAGTCCGTTGGTTCTAAGATGGCAAATACACACACACACACATATATAAACTTAAAAAATCACCCATTCTGCTCTCGAACAGGCTGAATAGAAAAAAAAATCATACTTTTTCAATCGAATTTTTGAAAACTTGCACATCCGATTTTTTCGGTGTAAATTTGTGCAAAGCCATCTAAGCAACTGAGAAATCCTATGTTAGTTAGCCGTTTCTCGTTTTGGAATGTGTTTCGGAGAACTTGAAAAAAACTCCTAAATGACATAACTTTTTATTCTTTTGTTATAAATCGCACATTTTTATTTTTGATTGTTTCTGGAAATTCATTTTACTTTCAGAAAACATTTATAACTTGCTCTTTTGGTTAACATTGACTTTTCCCGTTTCAAACTACCGTAACCCGGAAACAAACATGACCCTGGACCCGAAAATTTCAGGATTTCATCTAGTAGTCATAGGGGGCTTACACAAATTTTCAGCAAATCCTATTTTTTTCTGTGTCGCTGATCTGCTCGAATCTTAAAGAGACAACGTTTAGATGACATCTCGAAAATTTGTCTATTTCTAAAAACATATTTTCTCCAGTTCCGATTTTTCCGTTTTCGTCCCATGTTTTCTGCATGTAAAACATGCAATTAAAAAAGTTCTCTACATTTTCGGAACCTCCAAGTCTTTTGATTTTTTCAATGTAAAAGGGTTTTACAACTTTCAATTTTCTATCGATTCTTTTTTTAAAATTTAATTTGATTTACGTTGAAGCGAGATAGTGCGCGCTGCGCGCTTCAGTAACCCGTTCTAGAGACTCACCTATTGGCATAGAAACTCGAGAGTCAAACCTATTTGAGAACTGATCCTCCTCGGTGAAAGCCCCGTTGACTTTTAACTTAGAGAACTATGGACAACTAGGGAAACAATTGAGGAGAAAGTGTCTCTCCCTCTTTTCTCTCTCTCTCTCTCTCTCTCTCTCTAAAGCCTGTGACTTTGTTTCTGTCTCTAACCATTCACCATGTAATCCTAAGCCTATTATCTTTACAAATACCCACATACGAAACACCAATTGTTTCGATGTTTCGTAAATGTTGCCTTGTCTGTTCTTCGCTGACTAACCCCCATCAATCACCAAAAGTTGCCGAAACGCAGCGAACTGTTCCTTTCCGCTACTTTGTTGCTGTACCCTGGATTCCCGCCAAAATTTCCCTCTATTACCCAATTTCCCTTCGTCTCGCACGGTTATTCCTTCTCTCCCGCGGTAATCCCACCGTGTTCTTCTCTTTTCTACCACCTTCTACCCTCCGATGTCGTCTATCGAAGCTACAGGAGGTCAAGAAAGAGTGCGAGTTGGAGATGGAGTCAAAGCTGCCTTGGCTAGGAGGAGAGAGCAATTGGCTGCACAGGACAGGAGAGGAGGTGAGAAGGTTTATGAGGAGAGGAAGAAGGAGGGAGGCACTCTGGCAAGATTGAGGAGAAGTCTCAGCGCCAAGCTGCTGACGAAGGGAGGAGAACCGGAGAGGAAGAAGAGGTTCACCTCACTGGTCGCCAGAGACAGCAACAGGGGAAAGAGGCAAGTTAACGTTCTCTCTCTTTCTCTCTTTCTCTCTCTCTTTCTGTCTCTCTGTCTATATGTCTCTCTGTCTATATGTCTCTCTGCCTCTCTATCTCTCTGGCTCTCTGTCTCTGTCTCTCTGTTCTCTCTTTCTCTCTCTCTATGTGTTGATCCCCAATCCGTTTTTCGGTTTTCAAAGATGGCCTCTCCCAGCTATCCTTATCCAATTCCTCTTATCACAGCCATAAGAACAATTCTAGTCCCACTCAGTCAGAGAATGTTCCCAATGAACAGTTAGTGAGTAAAGAGCAACAACATGTTCTTTTACAAACTTTAAAACTTTGTTAGTTAGCCTACAAGTCTACATTTTGGATATTTCCCCATTGCGCACCGTCAATATGCAAGGTTCTAAGTTGAACCTAGGGTACTCAGGCAACCTTAAAGGCAGAGGCCCACGTAAATTCAAGAGGGGGACCTGTCCATGCTAATCATAAAACTCTCTGCATTTCACCATTGAAAATAGCATTCTCTAGCCTACGCTACGTCATGGACAGGTCCATTTTTATTTTCGTGGGCCTCTGCCTTTAACAGCTAAATGGTTGAGTATTTTCTAAAACGAACAATATAGCTATGCCGCATTCTGCCAAAAATGACTGCATCATTCGAGCTATACGCAAGAGTGTGCAATTCACAAAGACGCAGAGAAATACCGGCTTTTTGTCTACAATGCTCATTTGGCTGTAACTATGTAACTATATACCGTAGCAATCAGTTAACAGATGTTGTTTTCGGTAGCATTGACCACTTGATGAGCCATAAGAAGTATCCGGGGAGTTAGTGGTAGGCTAGCTAGAGTCTGTGATAAGAGAGATGAGAAGACGATGTTCTGGGGGAACCGGGAGGCTTGTGAAATCAATTATTCACACTCACGCGTACACACCTACACACACATGCACACGCACGCTTACGCACAAAGCTTTCTTTGTCGTTTGCTCATCGCGTGATCACAGCCAACAACGCATAAGTTATGGGATCGTTATCAGACGTAGCCGAGTTTGAGCCATTTTTCGTTATCTTAGAGGACTCCAGTCGAGTCTGGAGATATGGAAATAGAGAGAAGGAATGACATAAAAGTGAACTGTGATCAGAAAAAGGACAGGAACAACACTGTACTCACAAACACACACACACACACACACACACACACACACACACACACACACACACACACACACACACTAACACACACTAACACACTCACACACTCACATACTCACACACTCACTATCAAATGAAAATTAGACAAAAAGTTTTCACGTTTGATCCGAAGGTGCACTTGAGATAAGTACAATCTCAAAGCTTCCGACTTGTTTTTGCGGTGGAAATTAATCAGAACCTGGTGTTTTATGTGATTTCTCGCTGTCGCTGAACATGTCACTCGGCTTCGCGAACGAGAAACCACAAAGTGGTGGCGTTAAGCATATCACAACTATTACCATAGGCCCATAGCTATGCCTGTCGCTTCTAAAACTATATGGTGGGTTACTGTAGCTAACACGTGTGATGTGACTTCAAGAAACAACTCTCTGTCTCTCTGTATCTATGTCTCTATGTCTCTATGTCTCTATAGCTGTCGCCAAAATGAAATCATATGCTAATTGCGAAAATGTGCAAATCATGCTCTGTCGTCTACTTATTAGACTACGAACTTCAAAAGTCAACAGAGGATCACTGGAACATTCTAATTTTATTGGCATGATTCCAATTTGGCGACAGCTATATGTCTCTCTGTCTCTATGTCTCGCTGTCTATGGTTCTCGCTCTCTTTCTCTCTTTTCGGCGTCTCATTTAACCCCTCATGCGATTTGCGATTCTTTTCCAACTTGTTTTCCTGCCAAATTCTACGTAACTCAACATATTTTTTTACGAACCACACAACGCGAAGTTTATATTTTGAACAGGAACTGGGCACATTGCCATAAACACAGAGACCAGGCAGTGCGACAAACCACAGCCTTCTTATCCTTATCGGTTATGCTGCCGAACTTCCGATAACGCCCCGTAACCATACCCTCGAAAATTCTCTCTCCAAACTTTCGTCAAGTCACCTTTTTCAAGAATTCACGTTATTTTGTCATCTAGAGCTGGCTGAAGTTGCTAAAATGTCTCACAGCCTGTTTTCATTGCCCTTGTGGCTTACCGTCGATTTGGTACGGGTTTCAGCTTTTGCGAGCGCTATAAAATGTAGCATTTTGGGCGCTCAAAAACACCCAGACAAATAAGAGAAATAAAAAACGACGCTTAATTTCGCAATTATCGCTTGCAACTATCATCATTTTCTGGAATTTGTCCACTTTATCTCCTTGCACAGTCACGTTTGTATTGTGATCCCTCGTAGTTCGACTGCAGCCATCCGTTTCTAGATAACGTATAACTATGCTCCCATGACGCCATGCTCCCGTGAACTTTTGATTTTTTTTTTAAAGAGTCGAAGCATGTAACTATTTCCTATCTTTCAAACCCAACTTTTAGAGAGAGAAATATACATCTTAAAGGGACCGTCAGTGACGTCGTCATTTCCATTTTCACCGGGTACGGTCGAAAAATTTACTAATTATATATACCCCCTCGCCCAAAGAGCTTGTAATAGCGGCGAACACATTTGACCCAGAAAAATATCTGCGTCTCCATGTTTCGCATGCTCTTAGCCCGTTAGATGCGCAGGTTCATTATAACTCCTTCCAAGATCCATGGGCGCTCATAATTTTCCGAGTCGTCCAATTAGAAGCACACTTAACGTTAGTGCACGAAATTCTCAAAAACGAGAGAAGCTTTATAAAATCTGATTTCATTTTTGAAATCTGAGCAACTGATTTTCTGGGAGCTAAGGGAATTTGGAACTAATTAGACTGGCTTGTAAACATCGTGCATGCAGGCGTTGCGGTCATCCGCAGAATCTGCAGGCGGCTGGGCGGCTTTGGGCACTTTGAAGCCAGATATCCCGAAAACAAAGATTTGTTTTTTCACATAAGCCAAAGTTGAAAAAGGTCCCTGACGTTCCCTTAATTGAGCAATCGTTGTTGTGGTATTTTTTACGGATTCCAGACTTATTTGTCGTCAATTAAACTTTATCGGCGTCTTCAGTAGTTTGCTTACGACACTCGTTTCAAAACGGACATTTTCGTCGAATTGCCATAGTTTGCCTTAAAGCTCCATAGAAAAAACGTGGAGGCCAAAAGATGAAAAGAACACTGCGCAGTCACTGATGTTTTGTGATCGTAGTTCGTCTCGCCAACCGTTTTTAAGATAAGGCGTAACTATTCTCTCATAACGCTAATTTAAACTTTTATTCATTTCAATGTTATCCAAGAGGTACAGTTTTACTAAGTTGCGCTTAAAATGTTAAAAAAAATACCAACAGAATCATAGGGTAAGCGTAAACATAAAGGTTTTTTTAAAGTCATCATTCTCTGCTGATAAATAAAACTTGACTTTTACCCAAGAGTAGTCATGTTTTTCAGCTTTATCTTCTCCAGTTTATAATTTTTCCCCATCCATTTTTCATGAAAACTGTAAATTCAAGTATCTCTCTTGAAACGGAGATTTCCTATAGTTTTTGCGCGCTGCTGATTTGGTACGGGTGCCAGTAACTGGGGCTATCCTCCACATTACACGCGTAAACGCAGGACATAACAGATGTAATTTCACTTTCCGCTATCTATAATCAAAACGAAATCATAATCAACACAAAAACAAAATTTCGAATTTGAAACAAATTCCTTTGAAAATTTCATTTTTCCAAAGGTTCCCGTCTAGGAATCTCTGAAAGCACTTTTTCAGCCGTCCAATTCGAAGCTTCCTACAAAATAGAAATAATCCAACACTCCTAAGAATACATCTCGTTTTCACAGATTTTCATAGCGTTTTGTTGTGAATTGGCGATTTGGTACAGGTGTAATTTATGGGAACGTAGTGACCAACATAACGCGCATAAACGCAGGGCTTTGTAGGCGTAATTGCGCCTTACAGTACTAGAATGCCCATATTTACAAATTTCTGTGAAAGTGTCATTTTTCTAAGGTTTCCATTCAAGAATCCCTTGAAATCACTTCCCCACGCCACCGATCATCAGATAATCCAACAAAAACACCTCCCCCTGTGAGAGCAGGCCAAACACCTTATCTTGCAATTCGATCAATGATAGATACGCCTTCCCATTCTCCAAAAATAGTCATTGCCCCCTCTCACTCATCTTCCGAAATGTTAGACACGCCTCCCTCTGTCAGATCCATCAAAATGAGGCTCAAAAGGCCATCGAGGCTGGGATTCCTCGACTTGGACGACAGAAACGCCATTTCCGAGGACGAGACTTCGGCCACAGTGCGACTCAGGAAGTAATCAATAATTAAAGTAGTGATACAAAATTAGAATTTTAATTTTAAAACGTTGAACTTTTCAGGACGATCTCATCGGACACGCTTTTGAACGACCGAAACGCCCTTTCTTTTACTCCTTCAGCCCTCCGCTCTCCAGGCTCTTTCAGCAGTAATTCCAGCAATGAAAAAAGAGGGTGAGTCGATTAAAAAGCAATTATACTTGAAAATTTGGAACGAGTTTACCTAGAAAACCATGAAACCTAGTTTTCCCAACGAGTTTGGAAGCTTTATCATTTTGCGTACTCTATTTTTGTTCACACGGCATCTAGTTAAAGACGTGTTTTTAATGTCATAGGACATCACACGGTGAGATCTGGCCCAAGTCAGGACGGACCTGGCACTCGTCCAAGAAATCCGTACTGACTACGGTAATTCTTTCAAAATACACTGAAAATTCAAAAGCCGCGCTCACGAGATGTACACGCTGAGTCATACACCCAGCGTACACCTAACTTGTCAAGAGGCGCGATTTTTGAATTTCAATGATTTTTCAAATGAATTACCGTAACCAGTACGGATTCTTTGGACGAGTGCCAAGTCCGCCTTGACTTGGGTGGCTGGTATCGCTGGTCTCGTCGTGATCAAATTTAACTATTTTTGTTATTTTTGTACTATTTATATACCGAAAATTCTTGAAAACCGATAAAACAAACCATATTTTAGCAGCTCAAAGTGAAAACCATTAAGATAAAAATGGCGTGTTACTCAAAACAAAGTACGCAACACAGCAAAACATTGAAACATGAGGGGAACAAGTAGTATCACATTTAGAGCAGAAAACAATTTCCAAAGTTTAATCCTGGATCCATTTTTCTGTTGTTCGAATTGCGTACAATGTTTTCGATTACACGACATTTTTGAACTCTGGTGCGACATGTTTCTAAATTCCGCAAAGAAATGTTTTCCAAAAACAAACTGTGCATTTTGAGTGATTCAGGGGTCAATAATTCTCTTATCTAGCCGGTCAAAGAACAAATAAAGACCAGCGACATTCGGGAGTCAATAAATATTTTCGAAAATTCGAAAACAAAATTAGGTTCCGGTTTTTCTCATTTACAAACTAACTCAGTTATTAGAGAATTTACGGTGAAAATTGAAAAGACCTACCGAATTCTGCTGTATTACGTCCTCTATTTTGGGTCGCACGACATTTATATATAATTTGAATAATTTTAGTGACCCATTTTCAATGTTTGCAATGTCACCTAACTTTTTAACAAAAAAATCTTATCAAAATGAATAAACAGGCAACAGGCTGTAACAGGTCGTATGTGAATATACCGTATTTGAAAAGTTCCGTGTGATTGAAAACAACGTACGCAATTCAACCACCAAATTCAGAGCTGTTTTTTGCGCTATGAATGCTTCTCATTATCAAAAACGAAATCCACTTGTAAAAAGGCTAATAACACTTTTTCAAAACCAAATAAAAAATTTGACTACCACGTTAGCGTATGTTATTCCGTGACGCATTGTCTAAATTCTCCGCCGACGCATTCATTCCTCTCACTTTCCTACTTCATGAATGGGTTTCTGGTCGAGTTTAGTTTTCCCTTCATTTTTCTTGTCTTTCTTTCCAAATTCAGTTGCTATTCTATCAAACTATTTGTTTTCGGTACTGTTTCCTCATTTCTCTGTTTTAGTGACAACGATGGCCCCCGCCACGCTGTGAAAAAGAAGAAATACTTCTCCGAGAGGAACAAGAACATTTTGAAAAAGCTGATCCACCCGAATTATCAGGAGAGAAATGCCCAGTACAAGAAACTCTTTGGGCATCTGGTCGAAGAGGAGGACCTCTTTCTTGTCTGTAAGTCTCTGTCTCTGTCTCTGTCTCTGTCTCTGTCTCTGTCTCTGTCTCTGTCTCTGTCTCTGTCTCTGTCTCTGTCTCTGTCTCTGTCTCTGTCTCTGTCTCTGTCTCTGTCTCTGTCTCTGTCTCTGTCTCTGTCTCTGTCTCTGTCTCTGTCTCTGTCTCTGTCTTACCTCTATTATTGTTTTTCAGCCTTCTCCTGTGCGTATCAGAGGGAAATTCTCTGCCAAGGGAGGATGTACATCTCACAGAGACACATCTGCTTCCACGCGAACATCCTCGGTTGGGAGACGAGACTGGCGATTCCGCTGAGCCAGGTGGTCCATATCACAAAGGAGAAGGCGGCTTTTGTCTTTCCCAATTCGATACAGGTTAGTTAGACACAGAGAGAGAGAGAGAGCATACCCTGGGAGAGGCCGGTCATGGAGGGACTCCCCTTCACTTTTTGACGAAGAAACTGGGTTACCCCCCTCACTTTTTGGCTTCCCTTCATACTTGGCCAACCACCGCGAACCGCGGCGGCGAGGGTGTCGCAATTTGACTTTTACCCAATTTTGTGTAAAGGGAGGGGGGCCACCGCAAATTTTGAAAAAAAATTATAATTGAGGGGACCGTTGCGAAATAAACGCCCGCGGTACGTTGACCAGGTATGCTTCCCTTACTTCTCGTAAAGAAAAAAGGTTACTCTCAATTTTCTGTGAAATACTAAACTAACACCCCTCACTTTTGAAACCGCGTTTATTTGGCTCCCAAGGTATGATTCGCAGACATCATTGGTGTTAAAAGCTTGATTATATGATTGACACCAACCATACCTTGGGAGAGGCCGGTCACGGAGGGAGCCCCCTTAACTTTGTGAAGAAGAAACTGGGTTACCCCCCCCTCACTTTTTGGCTGAGAAAAGGAAAACCCCCTCACTTTTCGTCAAGACAAAAGGTTACCCCCTCAATTTTCTATGGAATACTGGGCTAACCCCCCTCACTTTTGAAACCCCGTTCATTTGGTTCCCAAGGTATGAGAGAGAGACAGAGAGAGACAGAGAGAGACAGAGATAGAGACATCTCACTATCTTTCACAATTTACTCTTTTCAGATTGAGACAACCAAGGGTGAGAGGTACTTCTTCGCCTCCTTCGTCAATCGTGACAAGACCAACACCGCTCTCTCCATGGTCATGAAGGCAATCGAGGGAGGAGGTGTGGTTATGCCCGAAGAGATGTGGGAGAAGATGAACCCTGAGAGAAGGACTCCTCTGGATAAGGTACCGTATCCTGTCCTAAACAGTCCTTTAACTATAATAACCTTGAAACAAACATTTCCTGAACCTTTCTCAGTCATTTCCCCTTCCGGCTGGTGCTTCCGCTGGCAATAGCGGGTTTTCCGCTGGTAATAGTGGGAACGACGTTCTCCGCCGCTCCTGGCGACGTCACATCGATCGCCTTTTGCTTACTCTCGGCTCGCCTACGCAATTTCGCGTCAAGCCACTCTCACACCTTCGAAATTATCCGAAAATTACATAATTTCTGGTAAAGTAGGCCAAAACCTACTTTTTGACCTTCTTTCGACGAAAAATTGGCAATTTCACCATTACAATCACCATTTCACCCGATTTTCGCAGAACTTCCGCATTTTGAACCCAAACCAACCCCTCCCGGCTTGAAATAACCCACCATTTCGGGAAATCCCCTAGTTTTTGCGCGCTCTTTTGTCCCAGCCAGCCGGCTGGCTGGTCCTCGGTGTTTGCCCGGCTGGCTGGAGCTTCGGTGGAGGCAGCCGGCTGACTCCACTTCCGATACCTATTTGTTTTTCGTCTATTTTCGTTTTAGAATCTAAAACCCACCAGAAAACAAAAGATTTTTTATTTTAAGTACTAAAATTCCGTTTTAGACCCCTATCAACGGTACCGAGCTGTCTCAACAGGGATCCAAAGGCTCCAGGTAAGCTTTTTTTCTCACTGGATATTAATTATTTAAACTTAATTGTTAAAAAAAAGTTTAACGGCGTTTTCACTTTTATATGCCCTTTTCCAGTAAAGCGTTTGTGCAGACGCCATAAGTTGGGTCCCGCCGCGAAAGCTATAAAATTCTGCGCCCCAATGCGTTTTTTTTGTGGAGGGAAAACTAAAATATAATTAAAGAGATGTATTTCTAATTATGTGAGTAAAAAGTAGCAATAATAATGTAATTTGTTCAATTTTTGTAGTTTAATTGGACCGTAGACCAAAACGTTGAGTTTCAGCGCGATAACTTATAAAACGGTGCCCACTAATTGCATTTTTGGTTGCTGAGATAAAATAGACCTATAAAAAACTCTATTTATTATTACTGATTTACGATATAGTTCAAGAAAAAGTTGAGTTATTTGGGCACAGGTTGGCTTAGTTCAAGTTGGGCCCCGCCACGACAACTTGAATATCTCGCGCCCGAATTGCATTTTTGCTTTAGCGGCTAATATATACGTCAAATAATTGTGAAAAATGATTCATTTACATTAATTTTTAAAGAAAAGGTATATAAAATAGGTTCTAAGCCACTTTGCAATTCCGGCGCTAACTAAATGGGCGGGATGGTCCGCGGGCGCTAGGCCTTTGTATGAACAAGTGATTCACTCGATGTCCGTCGCTGTTTGCCTGACTGTTATGAGCCATATTGACGCTTCGCGCCAGAATTCAGCTGTTGCTACTTTCTGTTCCCCTTCATGGCTCCCTACATGTAAGTCTTGTAGGAAATCGGTGTTCAAAGTGTTTTCAAGCCTAAAACTAAACTGCTTATAACAAACTTTAAAAAAAAAAAAAAAATGAAATTCTAGTCCCTCGGACGCGGCGTCGTCGCCGTCGCTGGACTTCCCTCCGATCACGGAGGCGTCGGCCATGTCTCACTCGTCTTCGCTCGAAGACCTGGCTGATGCCAGCTGTCCCTGCGATTCTCACTTCGGACGATTGCTACTCGACACGGTGTTTCCTCTTAGCAGCGGCGAGCTTTACCGCATGATCTTCCATGAGGAGCAGTGGGCGAAGAAGTTCAATCAGGTTCTGCGGAACACAGGTAAGAGAGAGAGAGAGAGAGAGAGAGAGAGAGAGAGAGAGAGAAAGTGAGTGAGTGAATGAATGAATGAATGAGTGAGTGAGTGACTGAGTGAGTGAGACATCTTGAGAGTGAGTGAGTGAAACATCTTGAGAGTGAGTGAGTGAGTGAGACATCTTGCGAGTTAGTGAGTGAGACATCTTGAGAGTGAGTGAGTGAAACATCTTGAGAGTGAGTGAGTGAGTGAGACATCTTGCGAGTTAGTGAGTGAGACATTTTGAGAGTGAGTGAGTGAAACATCTTGAGAGTGAGTGAGTGAGTGAGACATCTTGCGAGTTAGTGAGTGAGACATCTTGAGAGTGAGTGAGTGAGACATCTTGAGAGTGAGTGAGTGAGACATCTTGCGAGTTAGTGAGTGAGACATCTTGAGAGTGAGTGAGTGAGACATCTTGAGAGTAAGTGAGAGTGAGACGTCATGTTCTCTTTTCAGGGTACGAGAGTTCCATGTGGGCCAAGGACAAGGAGGGAGTGGAGAGCAGGACCTGCACCTACACCATGGAGTTGAACCACGCCATCGCTCCCAAGAGTTGTGTCGTGACGGAGAAGCATACTCTGAACCACGTGGATGAGAAGGGAGAGGTGGTTGTGATCCACAAAGAGACTCAGAACTCCGGAGTACCGTATGCCGACCACTTTACCGTAATCTGCCACTACTGTGTGACGAGGGTCGGCAGGAACAGCTGTCGTCTGAGGGTGCACGGAGGACTCAACTACAAGAAGACGATCTGGAGCATGGTGAAGGGGTACATTGAGAAGAGCACCTACCAGGGACTGGATCACCACTACTCGGCTCTCGAAACCGCAGTGCGGCAGGAGTGTTCCCTGCGGCCTATGGCCTTTGACGAAGACAATGGGTCCATCGGCAGTTCGGTGGAGGACCCCTCTCCTGAGACCTCCGTCCCTGTGATTGAACGCCTCTCTCAGCCCCAGCCAACTGTGGTCGAACGTGTTGTGGCTCCTGTGGTTCCTGTGGCCCCGATGCCCGATTACTCGCCCCACATCCGACTGATCATCTATCTGTTGGCTGGACTCTTCCTCTTGAATGTGCTGATTCTCTTCCGGGGAAGTAGCAACTTATCGCCAGAGGATATTTCCATAATTATTCAAAGGTAGGGAATCTTTGATGAAACATTGTAATGGAGAGTTTAGGATATCAGAGAAACAGGATAATACGGGAGAGAAGCTGCTGGAGACGTTGATGACGACGGTGGAGAAACTGTCGGCCGACATCCAGCGCCTCAAACAGCAACGAAGCGAACTGTGACGCTAGAATAAATTATCTTTCAACTGAAACACATGTGTGTGTATGCGTGTGTGTATGCGTGTGTGTGTGTTTGTGTGTTATGTGTTTGTGTGTGCGTGTGTATGTGTGTGTGTGCGTGTGTGTGTGTGTGTGTTTGTGTTTGTGTGTGTGTATGTGTGTTATGTGTTTGTGTGTATGTGTGTGCGTGCGTGTGTGTGTGTGCGTGTGTGTATGTGTGTATGTATGTGCATGTATGTGTTTATACGTAAGTGTGTGCGTGTATATATGTGTGTATGGCGTGCATGTGTGTGCGTGTATGTGTTGTTGTTTGTATGTGTGTATGCGTGTGTGTATGTGTTTGTGTGTATGTATGTGTGTAGGCGTATGTTTATGTAAAAAAGTGTATGTGTGTATGTGTGAATGTGTGTGTGAGTATGTGTGAGTGTGTGTGTGTGTGTGTGTGCCCTTCAAAGAATGTAGGCACTTTTTATTAAAAGTTTTAAAAATTTAGTTAAAATAGCGCATTTCAATTACATCACTCGGGCTGAGGCAGAGTCTTCTCCATCTCAATAACAGGCTGAACGGAGAAATGCTGCTTATCCTGGATGTAGTCATGGGCTCCAGCCACGAGAACTCTGGTCCTGAAAAGGATTTCTAACTTCGAGAACTGAGGAAACGAACCAGATGCTGAGAGCAGCTGCGAAGAAGGCGACGACGCTGATGTTGAAGGGCCACAGGGGACCGAAATCGCGCTCCATCTCACTCACCCTTTAAAGGAGAGAATTGTCTTTTTTGTGTGCCACGTACCGAACAACGTAGCTGAACACGGCATTGGTGAGAGAAATACCATAACACATCACACCGATGGCTACGAAGGCCAGAACCATGAGAATCAAGCTCCAGAGCTGAAGAAGTGTTTTTTCTCTGTCTCTGTCTCTCTGTCTCTCTGTCTGTCTCTTTGTCTCTGTGTCTCTGTGTTTTTCTGTCTCTCTGTCTCTGTGTCTCTGTGTCTCGGTTTCTCTGTCTCTCTGTCTTTCTGTCTCTCTGTCTCTCTGTCTCTGTTGCTCTGTGTCTCTGTTTCTCTGTCTCTCTGTCTTTCTGTCTCTCTGTCTCTCTGTCTCTGTGTTTTTCTGTCTCTGTGTCTCTGTGTTGTCTCTGTGTCTCTGTTTCTCTGTCTCTCTGTCTTTCTGTCTCTCTGTGTCTCTGTGTTTTTCTGTCTCTCTGTCTCCCGCTCTCTGTCTCTCTCTCTCTCTCTCTCTCTCTCTCTCTCTCTCTCTCTCTTTCTTTCTCTCTCTCTCAAAAAGAGCGCAACGACGCCATTGCCCCACTTTTGCCTTCGCCTTCTCCATTCAACTTTTACGAACCGCTCACCTTTATGAAGGCAATTTTCGGCACAATCAGTTTCGGCTGCTCGGTTGCGATTCCAACAAACTAAATCGTATAAAAGAATAAAACAACATATAAATTTACCATGATACAGCTGGTGGCAACGGAAAACACCAGGAGAAGTACCATCAAAAGCACTGGCCATTGCTCCATAGCTTTCGTTACGTTGTAGAAATCTGTATTTTAGAAGTTAAGTTTGAAATAGAAACTACAAACGCCAGAAGGAGACGCATCCCGTGAGGAAAACGGCAAATTCGATGGCCGCTGCCATGAAAGAAGCCGGTTTGTAGTGCATCAATTCGCAGGTTGCGGGACCGTAGTAAAAGGGATCTTCGGATGTCCAGCAGAAGGAGGCTGGGAGGGACTGAGTCTCATCTTTACCCTTCATTCTGGAAGATTATGGAGTTTGATGATGAAAAGGCTAGAAATGATAATATTGGAAGATCAAAGAAATGGGTAGCATAACTATCAGAAGAAGAAACATGGGGAAAATGCAAGAGGCATTGATGAAATAGACAGAGAGAGCGAGAGAGAGAGAGAGAGAGAGAGAGAGAGAGAGAGAGAGCGAGAGAGAGAGAGAGCGAGAGAGAGAGCGAGAGCGAGAGCGAGAGAGAGAGAGAGAGAGAGAGAGAGAGAGAGAGCGAGAGAGAGAGAGAGAGCGAGAGAGAGAGAGAGAGAGAGAGAGAGAGCGAGAGCGAGAGCGAGAGCGAGAGCGAGAGCGAGAGCGAGAGAGAGAGAGAGAGCGAGAGAGAGAGAGAGAGAGAGAGAGAGAGAGAGAGAGAGAGCGAGAGAGAGAGCGAGAGCGAGAGCGAGAGAGAGAGAGAGAGAGAGAGAGAGAGAGAGCGAGAGAGAAAGAGAGAGAGAGAGATTGAGAGAGAGCGGGAAAGTTAGCGAGTGTGAGTTGGCGAGTGAGAGAGCAAGAACGTCCTCTCTTACAAATCTGCTGATCCGAAAAAGGTATACTTTTTCGAACGCATGTTGTGTTCCAATCAATGGAAAAGTTGCCAAAGAATTTCAACAATTGAAATATTATAGTAAGCAGTTTCCACCAATTGATACAATTTCGAAAAGAAGAACTTGAAAAAATTCAATATTTTGTTTTTTTAGCCCATAAATTTTCCATTTTGACAAAAATAGTAAATTTTCAATTTGGATTCTTTTTAGAAATTGAATTTCCTGTCAGAAAACAAATGCAATTTACCCCTTTGGAAAACTTTGGTTTTTCACAGTATCCAACTTCAAACTAAAGTAACCCGGAAAGAAAAAGAATAACCCAACACCAAAAAACCTAGATTTCATCTAGGGGTCATAGGAAGGTAATACACGACTTTTTAGAAAATCCGATGCAGAAATTCGTGTACAGTTAAATTAGAGTGATTAGTTAATAGTTCAATAGGAATATCGGATAGCCTGAACTGAGATAGCCGAAAGGAAACCGCCCGCCGGGACATCTTTCCTTCGTGCGAAGCGCTGACCCACAATAAATGTCCTTGGCCGTAGTTTCGACCGCAATCCGCGCGACGGAATTCGAGAGAACACATTGCAACATATCTCACGGCGTCATTGTTATCATTAAACCGGGCTGGCCCGGTTATGCTCTGTCTTCATGTGCACCGGCCGGGATCGAACCAAGATCGTCCGGTTGACAGTGTTCTCGCCCAGTTGTAGCGACGGGCCGTCAGAATCATAAACACGCCACTGCGTAATAATTTATTATTTACAACAACCTCGTAAAGAAAAAATGCAATAGATGATAGCTGAATCTGTTCATACCAGCTCGCTGTTCTTCACTCCGGCTTTGCGCAGCTTCTCGTGGGCCTGAAAATAGGTACGTAATGGGGAGAGAGAGAGAGAGAGAGAGAGATATCAACCTTTGTGTGAATGGTTTTGTCGTCGGCAGTGACGATGGGCATCTTGAAGGAGGCCTTGAACTGCTCCACCGCTTCCGTCTTCTTTCCCTGTCGTTCGTAGACCTCACCGATGTAGAAGGTGTTCGTACTGTAGAATCCGGGCTGAAACGGTAGAATCAGACAGGTGCTACAGTTGACCGAACAAAAAATATCGATTGACACCGAATGTCAGTAGGGTGCGATGTTACGGTTCTTGCTGACAGCTGACTGGTACTAGTTACTCTAGAGTCGAGACCACCCACAATTTTATTGACAATGGTACAGACTGTTTTCACTAACTGCTGTAGCAACGTCATTTGTGACGTCATAATGATTCCTACTGACACAATACTGGCCGTACATACTGTAGAACACCCACAAAGTTTCGATTTTAGCGAGATGAACGCTAGGCGGCTGTCACTAACAGCTTTAGTTACGGGAAATGATGCCACAACAAAATTTAGTGCCAACCGACTGACATGAATTATTGTAGACCACCATAAACTATCGATTAAATTGGCAATTTAGTGCCAGACGGTTGCCACTAACGAGTAGAGCTACGGTAGTAGTGACGTCATATTGGACCTTACTGACACCCGACTGGCAGCAAGTACTGTAGACGATCATAAGTATCGATTAAAAAGACACTGGTGACAGACGATTGTCGCTAACGACTGTAGCTGCAGCCTGCAGCACAATTGACGTCGCATTGGGTCTTACTGACAGCCGACTGACAGAAATTGGTGTTACCATCCATAAAGTATTTAGTGGATCTGGGCCAGGCGGCTGTCAATAACTAAGACTCTTCCTGACACCCGACTGGTCCCAACTACCAGAGTAAATTAAGCCAGCTGTCACTAACCGAAATCTCCTCGGCCTTGAGGAAGCAATGGAGCGCCTGTTCGTATGTGGAAGACGGCGGCGTGCCGAAGATCGCCTTGGCCACCATGCGGGTGGCGTAGCCCATATCGGCGAAGGAAAAGTGCCAAACTCCTGAAAATCAACTAATTATCGATTGAGTAAAACCACTTACCTAGAATGTGCCAGGTGGTGGCGTCATTGGGGTAGATTTCCAGAGCCTTCTCCAGATGCGTCCTGACGTCATAGGACTTGGCGATGCGCGACTTGTTGCCCTCGATCTCACCCACGTAGTCGAGAAGAATGGCGTACCTAAAGAGAATTTGATGATATAGTACGAAAGCTATAACGGCGTACCCAGGGCGGAGGTGGAGTCCACCCCGGGGTTTTCAAATGACGGGCCGGGTCGAGGGATGTTATGGGACGGCCCGGCATGCTAAATTTTGTATAAATCGGTACAATAATTTACAAACTGATTTAAATAACTTAATAATGTTTGTTACTAACATATAAGTCAATATGAGTTCAAAAAAGCATGTCACCGACAGGGATCGAACCATGGTCGTGTGGGTCCCATCCATACACGGTGGGGATTCAAATCAGCTCTGAAGCCAAAACTTGGACACAACTTAAAGGGAGGGCGTACTGCAGATCTTTCATAAGAAATTCAAGCGCGCTTTGGTACAACTTGCAAAAAATTCGTCAGTCTTATTGATGTTTTCGCCTAGGTTTGTTTTTGGAATTCGGCACTTTTCACACTACAAAAGCGTTGAACCGGCTATAACCACGTATTTTAATAGCGGAAATGACGTCATAACTTCCGCTTAGACCATAAAATACAATATGCAACAGCTTTCCAATTGGGAACTTGGGTCACTTCGAAAACAGAACTGAAATTTTGCCAAACTCCGCCCCGTTCCCACCAGTTGGACAAAGAGTCCCGCCACGAAAAGCACTGGTAACTTGCCGAAGACCGCGTATTCATTGCATTTCGTTGCCTTGGCACTCTGTCAGTGCTATTCATGGTGGGGCAAGCAGCCTACAACACTTTGTTCTGGGCTGTGGCAAAGTACCCATGCCGGATTTTTGGCAGCTAGAGTTCCTTCAATCGTTTTGGAGGGAAACAACATACTTTATTTATGGATAACGGCATCACAACTATTCGTTAGCTGACAACAATATCTTTAGGCCAGCCAAAATCAATCCATTCGGGGTTAAATTATCGATTTTTAAAGACCAATCAGGTCCCAGACGGCTGTCACTAATACATATTTCCACAACTGACCATTTGTGAGCTCCGAAGCAGCCCTCCCTCGGTTCGTGTTGGAGCGCCTTCTGTACAATGTTGAAGGCTTCGTACATAAGCGTCTTCTTCTCCTCCGGGTCCTTCGTCAGCTTCGCCTTCTCGCAGACCACTCGGGCCAGGCGCCACAGAAGCTCCGAACAGTCCGAAGAGCCCCATCTGAAGAGAGATTTAACGGTGTTTCCTAAACAAAAAGAGACTCACTTTCTCAGAATGGCGTAGGCGTTGTCGATGAGGTAGTTCTCGTAGAGCATGTCCGTCTCCCTCACAATGAGGTCGAAGTTGGCCGGTTTGTCGCTCTTCGGCTCGTCTTTTTTCACCTCGGCCGAGCTGAACAAGCCCAGACTCAGCGAAGTTGTCACTCCTCCGGCGACGACGGCCTTCAAGGCACGGGAACGGCGGGCCTGAACGCCGAAAATCTTCAGAAAGCAAGAGAAAACTCACAACAGAGCCGGTGAATTTGGAGTTAAACTGGGTGAAACCGAACTGAACTGCACGGCGCATCATTCTAAAAACAATTTATTAAATTAGAAAAATGATACAAAACAAAATTAAGTCAGAAAGCAGAAGAAAAAAACAACAAACAGGCGAACTATGGAATTTGAACCTTGCCGATAAGCAAACAAGGGACACTTGAGAGAGTAGGGTCCCGCGACGACTGTGCATCACTTTCGTGAACACATTGCAAAACTAGTTTGCCTTTTTCAAATTTCTTTAATTGTCTTTTTCAAATGATTGTATTTATAAATTGTTTAAAATGGTGTTTATCACTAATTAATGTAAAATCAAATTAAAAGAAATGACAATAAACAAATTTGGAAGCCCCTAAATATACAAGTTTCATAGCTGAGTATGGTCCCACCACGAACCACCCCGCTTTGTCTGCGGCAAGTGCATTTAGGTGCACATGATTTTGTACAACGCCCATTGTCGATAAAAATCGACATTTTTTGTATTTTCCTTACGAGTTTGTTGTATTTTTTGTTTGGGTTTAGCTTTAACATGTAATAATTATATAATTAAATAATTTTCTTTGTTTCAGATGGGCACTTTCACCGTCAGCTACTTCGCCCAGAAGGCTCTTTGGGACAAGCGCGGCTACTGGCTGGCGACGGCCGCCGTCTTCTATTTCGGAAGGTGCTGGGAGGCCGCCGGTATGAAGAAGGCTGAAATGATGAAGGTGGGTGTTCGAAAGCCTTTAAGGCCTTAATAAGGTCCAAATTAAGGCGTAGACGGGCCAGAACGCTAAAAACTTTTTTTAATCTATTGTAAAGTTACAAATACTGTTTAGAATGCTCTAGATCGAAAATATATTAATTTGTCTCCAATTTCAGGGCCACTCTAGGATGTTCGCCTCGCGCACGGCTGCCCTGCCGAAGCACGCCGACGCGTGGAAGTACTGAGGACTGAGATGTTCCCCGTTAGGAGTTCCATTCGACCCGAATAAAGATTCTAGTACCTTCTTTCTTTCTTGCCGAAGTGGGGGTCAAATCCCCCGAGTACTTTGAATTAGAGTCCGTCAGTGGGAACAGGATAATTTATAGCCAAACTGAATTTCCAACCCCCTCTCCACCAAATGCTGCCGCGTGGCATGCACATTATGCCCTACCCGATGCAGGATTCGGATGACAATGATGACGACGACCCACAGTCGGAGGTGAGGGATTTCTATTGTTTCATGAAGTGTTGGAGGCAAGTCTGTTGTCGTTAGCGACTGAATGGATAGGACAAATAGTACCTGAAAATAAAACACGGAGTTTCAAGTGTATAGTCCTGTAAAGATACCGTTGCTGTATCGTACATGTTCAATAGGTCCCGTCACGATATCCCTGTTGAACAGTGGAGTCCGTTCGCCCGAGACGTGCGATTATTGATTGGTCTTCGGAGATTTCGTGGTAGGACCATCACTTTGAGTGGTCGCGGGCAAAGTCCGATTTCTCGCAACATTTGATGAATTCGTTCTATTTCTGAACTTAATTTCTGCCGAAAAATAGGTTTATCAATGTAATCGATTTCGTTTTTTCTCAATGCAATTTCGAAAATAGAAAAGTTGGCGTTAAAGGGCTGGCTATTTAAAAAAAAAGCTTGTCAGTTTTAATTTCAAATCGAGTTTCCAAACCCTTCATCGATTTTTGCCGATCGCACTTGGCGTGATTTCTTCAAGCGTCATTGATCAAAATGAAATGTAATGATCCCGGCAGGAAATTATCATGCGAGTGGGAATAAGCTGTGAAAAGATTGATGGACCACATTTTTAGAAACATAGGCCATCTTTTTTCTGTGAATGTGTTGGAATTAGCCCACAATTAGGCAGCCAGCCCGGATTGGAACGTTCTGAAATTCGACGAACAGGGCGGAACTTGGCGAAACTTTCAGACCACAATCTTGGAAATTTTTGTAATGACAATCTATAAACCATTTTCAGTCGAACCAGGAGATTGCCAACAAGCACGAGATCGCGGAAACCCACGAAGCGGATGAGCAGGTGGCGGTCGAACGGAGGAGACAACTCTACCCCTCCGCTGCAGTGGCGGTAAATCTCTCTCTCCCCCCTCTCTCCCTCCCTCTCTCTCTCCCTCTCTATCTCTCTCTGTCTCTCTCTCTCTCTCTCTCTAAGAATACCGTAATCTCTGACATTTCAGGGCCTGCCTCTGCCAACCGGCTGGAGCACGAACATCGAGGACAAGTCGAAGAACCTGATTGTGTCTCACCACTCGCTACGCATAACCCACAAAGGTAAGTTAGATCTTTAAAACGGGTTCTGCCAGTCCTTCAAAATGGACAGTCCTTCAAATTTGTCCCTTTGGACCGGTCCTTTAAAAAAGCCTTTTCAGATAGGGAAAGTGCCCCGAAAAACCCTGTAAACTCTGGCAACGCGTCGGCCGTCAGAGCCAACGCCCCCATTCCCCAGTGCTGCGGCATCTATTATTTCGAGGTGGTTTTTTTGTTTTTGTTAAAAATCCAATTTTTGCGTATTTTGCGTACGTTATTTTTCAGATCACGATACTCAGAAGCCCGACTGGTTGTCTCGGCATCGGTCTGTGTCAGAAGGGTGTTCAAACCAACCGGCTGCCAGGTTTTTCTTATTTATTTTTTGTTTTCAAACACTTTTATAGGGTGGGATCAGCACTCTTACGGCTACCACGGCGACGACGGGAACTTTTTCTCCTCTTCTGGAAATGGGACGCAGTACGGGGAGAAATTCTCCACTGGCGACGTAGTGGGCTGCGGTGTGAATCTAATCGATAACTACATTTTCTTTACAAAAAATGGAGCGTTTCAAGGTACGGTTGACGGTTATTACTCTGTGTAAAACAACAGAAGCGGCTGCGAGCTATGGCCTGCATGGGCCACCGCGGGCTACCGAAATGGTTCACAAAGTGGCCTACTTCAGATGTGTTATGAGGCACCGTGGATAAGGTTTTTGGTACTCAGTTACTGCTTATTCCAAGATTTATAACTTTCCGGGTTTTGATTCTGCATTGTAGCCTTGTTGCATACATGACCGGCTTTTATTTATTTTGGGAAAAAAGCACATAAGGGGGACCACATGGGTCGAAAAAATCGTCCGGAGAATTTTTCCCAAATCTTTAAGAAAGCGTGGGAAAGGCGAAAAAATATATTTCAAATTCTCTGCCGTTTGTTGCAGGGTTACTCGCGGCTAGGTATAGAAGTTGCTACGGGACCCAAATATTGTATTAAGGATGCGGAACATGGATTTTTCCGGACGATTTTTACAAAAAGTACGATAGATAATAATTTTCTGTTTTAAGGGGAGAAGTTTAAACAAAACAAAAAAAAATGAAAAGTTTTCAGAAAATCTGGACGATTTTGCCTTTATTTCAAGTGATTCGCGTCTTTTTCGTAAAGATCTCTTTTTAATCCTGTCTATCGTTAACTTGAGATGGAATTGTGCGGGGTTTTTTTTGTAAACTTTGCAGTATTTTTGACAACTTGAAATTACAAACCTTGAAAATGGAGAAAAATTAGCGAGCGCTGAGAAAATCGTTACAAAAGAAATATGTACATGGCAGAAAATATGCTGCATGGCGAAAGACACTTTTAGTAAATATAATCGTCGGGGAAAATTTCCAAAATCACCAAAATGTCGGCCACGTAGGCTACATAAGGAATTGTGTGTACCACTATATATTCTTTTTTCCCATTGTATACAACACTTTTCAGGCACCGCGATGCGTCAAATCGAGCTCCAAGACCATCTCTACCCAGTTGTGGGTCTTCAGCACGGCCTGGACATGTTGGACGTCAACTTCGGCCAGGTGAAGTTTATGTACGACATCTACAAAGACATGGAGGTAATTGGTATCAGTAGGACCCTCTTTAAAGGTCTAATTCCAGAAAGCCCGTGCCCAAGTGACCCGCCAGATCTACGAAATCGACCTCCCTGTGGTGGATAAGCATGAATGGTGTAAAAAGTTAGTTATGCTCCCATATTTTCCCGAATTTCTTTAATTTTAGGATAATCGGGTCGTGGCTGCAGAGCGAGGGCTACAGTGACACGTTGGAGGTTTTCAACCGCGTCACTAATAAAGCCACTGACGAGCCAATAGAGCTCATTCGGAACAGGAAAAGTGAGATTTTTGGGCATTTTGTGGCGATTTTGGTCCCCAAGCTCTATTTAACCTTTAAATTTTGGAAAATACCTCATTCTTTCTAGGAATCACCGACTTGATCCTCGCCGGCCGTTCCGGTGACGCTCTGAAGGCGATTTTGGAGGTTTACCCGGGCATGGTGGGGAGCGAGAACATGGTTCGCACCATTCTCATGCTCAAAGCCCAGAACTTCGTTGAAATGGCATTCCAGTTTGCCAACCTGGTGAGTCATTTACCCATTTACCCAATTTTTACGCCAAAAAACGGCACCCAATTCACCCTCCCTTGAGCAACTGTACTTCTTCGTGCCCCAAAATAAGCTGTGTTCCTCCTAGGTTGTGCAATTTCAACCAAATGCCCAATTTTGCCCTAAAATATGGTTACCGATTACCCTATTTCCATACCTGGGCAACCTACCCCGGGGGTCAATTTTGCGAGGCCCCTTTCAATTGTTGAAAGCATCGAAAATTGGCGACGGGTCTCCTTTTCTAAGAAAAACTGCCGAAAACTGAAAATTGCGACGCCCCTACCGCCCCATATTGCGGAGCTTGCCCATGTATGCCTCTTTCACCCAAAAACTCTGTTACTTTTTTGCCCCAACCCAGTTTACCCAGTTGTGCCCCAACTAACCCACATAATGGGTTACTCCAATTTTGAGTTACCCTAAACATTTGATTTTACCCATTTTTTACCCAACAGTTCATCAATCCATTTCAACTGTAACTTTAGTCAGTTTTCTCAATCATAGCTGGACACGTAACGTTTGTGTGTCTTGATACGTAAGTCCCCTTGAAATTCTTGTTACTATTTTTAACCAAACGCCGAATTACGCAGGTGCCGCAAGCACCTCACGTCCACCTATGAGAATCTTAATGTTTACTCAACTTCTCGGTTTCTCAGTTTACCCCTTTGTTACCCATTTTTCCATAGTTCTAAAAAGAAGGGCCGGCCCGCGGACCGGGTCGAGAAAAGTGTCGGCCCGGTTTGTAAACTTGTCAAATTAAAAATTCTTTAAATCGTTATTTTAGCTTACGTCAATTTTTTTTCTCTTTTCCAACCTCCACTGACGCGACGGTGGGGGTTAGGCTTTTGCCTAATTAAAAAAATACCCCAGCAGTACCTTCACCAGGCGTTTTTCTGAATTTTTATTCTATATTTTCACTTTATTGTCCGATTACCCAATTTCGATTCAGGTCGACACGCCTCGTCCCAAGGCCGCCAACGGACTCGCCGCTATGGGAAACGGGACCTCTCGTACGTTCCCGCCCCCTGCCTCCACGATTATCCGATATTCAGACCCTTCGACGAGTTCTCTGCTCTCGAATCCTTACAAAAGGACGCGCAGCTACGGTAAGAAAGGGTACGGTAGCACAGGGCAAATTCTTGGATTTCAGTGTCTTCTTCGGCGTCTTGTACGGATTCCGACGGTCCTCCGACCAGGAAGCTACAGCCGGGCCGTGTCGAGACCAACGACGAGTGCGTTTTTGTAGTTTTTCTGTATAAATGATGGTTTAGATTGAATAGTGACCAGCCGTGTTCGTCGAGGAACGGCTGCTCCAATGCTGGAAACGGCGTGGCCAGACACGACATGGATACCAGGGTTCAGGAAGGTAAACATTAAGAATTTAAGGTTCGAGCGCATCGGAGTGGTTCTTTTGTTCTAAAAAAAAAGCTCGCCGGCCGAGATCGAACCCTGGTCGTGTGCGCGGCAGTTTGACTATGCAATCCAAGGTAGAAGTTGGCCCGGCCCGCGTCAACCCCGAGCCCGGTGACATAGATGAGTCGTTTTTCTGAAAAACTTTTTGACCTACGACCTACGATTTTTGCATACCAAGTTATTTTGATAGTGCACTTTTCTCACAGCACCTCTTCATTCAGCATTCTGTAATTTGTGGGTAGATCACGGGTCGTCGCGTCGGGACCCTCTCCGATATTTCCTTCAATACTGGAATAGGAAACAATAATTGATTGATACCGCAACTATTTTGTCACAATGTGCCAGTGTTGCGATGTTATTCCTAGAGCAATGTTTGCAAATCGTTCGAAGTTCGTATATCGGCATAAAATGAGCATTTTTTCGTAAGAAATGCAACTTCCAGACAGGCGTCGTCCATTCCTTGCCTATTTAAAGATGTATACTTCGTGCCAAAACTACTTCGGAACAACGCGCCAATGTTTTGATGTTGTTCACAGAGTAAAGCGTGCAACATAGGATACTTAGGCCGTGTACGCAGTCAAAATGACCGAAGTAGATTTGGCGAGGAGTATATTACAACAGGAGGATACTTCAACGGTCACATACCTTGGGAACCAAATGAACGGGGTTTCCAAAGTGAGGGGGGTTAGCCCAGTATTTCATAGAAAATTGAGGGGTAACCTTTTGTCTTCGCGAAAAATGAGGGGGTATTCCGTTTTTCAGCCAAAAAGTGAGGGGGGTAACCCAGTTTTTTCGTCAAAAAGTGAAGGGGGGTCCCTCCATGACCGGCCTCTCCCAAGGTATGAACGGTCATTTATGAACCCTATTGACATCCGGCTGGCACGAAATACGGTAGACCGCTCACCAAGTACGTAAATTATTACAAAAGCGCACTGGCAAATTTCCAGACTTTCGGCCCACAGACCCGGAGACTCAATAATTAGAAGGGGAGCCCACGCTTTTATTAGCGTTATCTCTTTTGCCTGTGGATCACGGGGGGATCGCGTCGGGACCCGATTTGAAAACAACTCGTGGGCGCCTCTTCTCCATTGAATCACGAATCTGGTCATAATACCATACCTTGGGAAGGCCCGGTCGTAGCGGTACCCCCTGTCACTTTTGAGTTCTGGAAGCGCCTTTACCCCCGTCACTGTAGCTAACCAAACATTAAATTTTATATAACAAAAATATTTTAAATGAAATAATGATTTTTTAAATTATAAAAACAAAATAAAAGAATTAAAAATTAAAAGAATTCTAAAAACTGCGTCAATTGACCTATTCTACACACATAGTGAAGGTGGTCAGTGAAGGTGGGGGGTGAAGGTGGGGATCTTCACTCCGGACTCTGCCCGGCACGAGAGCGAGAGATCGCATTTCACATGTGAAGGTGGGGGTAGAGGTCAGAGAAAGAGACAGTTAGACAGACACGCAGAGGCAATCATGCCTGAATACAGTAGCCTTGCCTGACTTTCGCTGCGGGACCTTTTGGCTAAGTTAGGTTTAAAAAAAATGAAAGTTGAAGCATTCTGAATGCAATTCGCAAATTTTATCAGTTTTAAAACTTTTTGTGCTATTTATTTTGAAAAAATAAATGGAAAATACTTTAATTATTATATTTTTAATACCATTTAGCGAGAAAAGAAGAAAACACCGCGAAAAGAGTAAACGATGAGTTCCCAAGTTTTCTATTTTAACCGCAATCATGTTTTCTCTTATATTTTTACAACACGACAAATTATTTAGACCATTTAACGGTGTTTTTAATTCAAACTTTTAGAAAAGTGCTTGCTTTTTGGCATAATACTGCAGCCAGCCAGCTGGTACGAAAAACACAAGTTTTTGTAAGCAAAGCCCCTTTCTCTGTATGAAAGTGACTAGATTTTTTCAAATTTGGCAAATATGATGGGATATAGAATGTTATGTAATGCTAAGAATGTAAAAAAAGGAGAAAAAAATCTACCACCCCCCCCCCCCCCCTTCACTTTTGACTCACTTGGGTCGCTGGGACCCCCCGTCACTTTTGAAAAACCGTTCATTTGGTTCCCAAGGTATGCATAATACCTATAGCGAAAAAGGTTCTTGTCGACTAGGCTTTAAATTCGTTCGATTTGGCTGCCTATCGTTCGTGAGTATCCTAAATCAGCCACTTAACGCGAAGCAACAGCAAAACATTAACACGTTGGACAAATTAACCTTTCCAACAACTATAGGGAACATTGCTCCAACTCCCAAAGTAACAAGATCAATATGATAAAACTTTATATATAATATTGAGAATGTTACATTAATATCTTATTCTTGGTCTTTATTTAAGCCCTGGGGCTACCGGGGAGATTGTCGTAGCTGTATCCGGAAATGTCGAGGAGTCGCTTGAAGACACGGACCGAGGGAACGGACTGCGCTCGGGAGATCTTCTGAATCGTCATCTCTTCCTTCGCAGCTTCTGCGGCGGCCGCCTCCTTGGCCTTCCTCCTCTCCGCCTTTCTCTCCGCCTTCTCTGCCTTGCGAGCAGCCTTCGTCTCCTTCTCCCTCTCCTTCTCAGCCTCCGCCTCTTGTTTGTTCCAGCGATCCTCCCACATCTTCTTCGGTTTCGGGTAGATGGGCTTGATCGTGATCTTGCGGACAAGGGTTGACGCACAAGTTGTCGCTCTGGCAGGCTTCGACTGAAAGAAAACAAATGTTTCAATACAAAAATGAAAGAAATATAAAACCCCAATGCCAAGAAGAGACCGACCTGTGTCTGAGGATGAAAAACAGCAGGCGCATCAGAAGACTTCGGTGGAACGGAGATCGTCAACAGCGAAGAAGAGGCACCATCTCCTTGTCTTGCCATGGTAGTCGCCCTCTTCTTGTGCTCTTCGTAAGACGTAAGACGCCTTGGCTGAACCGGGGTCTGAGTGCGCCTTGGCGCGACGGAAAGGGCCTTCGGAGGATGGCCACGGCGCTTCTTCACAGGAGCATCTGAGACGACCGAAGAGCTCATGACGAGGGAGCGAAGTGATGGAAAATGTGGAAAGGATGGGCTTTTATCATTAGATTACGCATTCTAATGAGCTGTGATGGCCTTTGTTTTCTTGGGCTTTGCATGTATGCTAATTTTTGACAAATTTGGGCAACTTTTTAGCTGGAAGTTTTACTTTGGTTTCAAAAAACGCCCTCTCTTTCTCTCTCTCTTCTCTCTCTCTCTCTCTCTCTCTCTCTCTCTCTCTCTCTCTCTGTGGAATGCAATGACAAATAACGCACTAGTTTTCTGCCTCTTCGCGTTTCTCAACCCTAAGAATTGCACTCGAGCTTTGTTTTCCGTGTGGACTACAGCATTTTGTGCCAGCCGGGTGTCAATAAGGATAGAAATCCACAGCATTCCAGCCAGCCATCGGTCAGCAGTGTTTTAAATTACGTCATTATGGCAATAGTGATCAACGCATAAAAGGTTTCCTGCCAGCCAGCTGTCACTAGGGATAAAAATCCACGGCATTCCTGCCAGCCGGGTGTCAATAGGGATCAAATTGGCATCTTTCTGGCACCCGACCTTTGAGATATTTGAGACTAAAAATTTCAAGTTCTCTAGCCTGGGCTCTGAAATCACGGGTTTGTATGCTTAGGCCCGGGAACAACTACATTTTGTGTAAATCGATACATTTTTTCAACGACCAATGTTCGATCCCGGTCGGGGCACCCGGGCCGAAACGGGCTGGGCAGACACTTCTCTCAGCCTATGGACCGGCCTTCTCGTGAGAAGCATGAGTGAGGGGGCTTGACCCTTTATGATCCCCATTTATGAGCCCCTGTGTGCAGAAACGAGAACTTTGTCAATTTTTACTTCTAAATTATCGATTTTCAGAAACCGACGAAGTGAGCACAATCTCCGACGGTGCGGAAAACCACCACGGCGTGGATTTCACCGCCGACGAGTCCTCTCGCGCGGCAGAGCTGGTCCAGATGGGCCGGGAGATCTCCGGGCTAGCCCGTCGCCTGAACCTCTCCACCGAACCCGAGTGCGCCAAGATGATCGAGGTTACCGTACCCTTCTTACTGTAATTTCCGTAATTGTAGACGGCTCTGGGAGCCCTCGTTCTGACGAAGAACGCCTTCCGCAGCCACGAGTTGCTGAAGAAGGTCCACGTGAGGAAACTGGCCGCCCATGTCAATAGAACAATCATGGGTGGAGTTTGCTTTTCCGGAAGGGTTATAAAAATGTTATTTCAGAAAATTACTACCTGGAGACGAATCGGTTGCAGCCGGTGCTCACTCTGGAGAGGGTTTTGGAGTGGTGGCAGCTGAGGAAACACAAACTGACCATTTCCGACTGCGCCACCGCTGATTACGTCAACGACAAGAGAATTGTGAGTTATAGCTGGAAACTGTTTTGATAAGAGGATGCCAGGTTTACGGAATCGTCTCTTCTGATGATGAATCTTCGATCGACAGCGATGGAGAGGAGGAGGACGAATCAGATGATGGTTAGTTTTTTTGTCCTACAGAGAGTTTTAAGAGTCAAGTGCTCCTTAGAAAGTTAACTAGGGCTATCAAACGCTCTCAAAAGTTGGGTGCGGAGCGAGCCTGGCCCTGCCTTGGGTCATATTTTACCGTTTCGAAGTTTTACTACAATAGGAGGCTGTATCGATGGCCACCAACCATGGCAAGGCCGGCTGGCCCGAAAAATTCTCTGCGCGCCAGGGTCGGCTCCAAATTCTGTCGTGGTTGATGGCCACAATGGCGATATTTTGTGCCCTATTGGCTGGCACGAAATATGGTTGACCACACATACCATTTTTGCGATAATTTCACTTAAACCCTGTATTTCCTAAGTGATATATTATGTTTCCTACCTGGCAGGTGTCAGTAGGGTTGAAAATGTACAGTATTTCCTTTGTCAGCCGGATCTCAGTAGGGATCGAAGTGTACAGCATTTCTTTCGGCCGGGTGTCAATAGAAATCAAAGCATACAACATTTCCTGCCAGTCGGGTGGCAATACGGATAAAAATGTACAGTATTCCCGCTAGCCGTGTGTCAATAGGGGTTAAAATGTATAGCATTTTCTGTCTGCTGTATGTCAGTAGGTATCAAAATGTAATTTTTCCACCAACCGGCTGCCAATAAGAATCACACTGTGCAGAATTTCCCACCAGCTGGGTGCCACTTGAGATTAAAATGTGCGGTATTGCCTGCCAGCCGTGTGTCAGTAGGGATCGCAATGTATATACTCCTCGCCCAGCGAGCATTCCGAAGCGGCTGACAATTTTTCTTTGCTGTCTTTCAATTACGTGACCTATTTCGCTAATTAGATGCGCAGGTTGTTCAAAAATGACCCTTTTTGTAGCCATGCTCCGTGGGCAGCGACTATAGTATTCCCTGCCAGCCGAGTGTCAATAGGGAACGATGTGTGCAGCGTTTGCTGCCAGCCGGGTGTCAATAGGAATCAGAATCTACTACCTTCTTGCCATGGTGTCTATAGGGATAAAGTATATAGTATTTTCGGCCAACCGGGTGTCAATAGGAACGATATACGCTGTATTTCCTACCAGCCGGGTGGTCACAATGTGCCAATGTTGTTCCTTGAGTAATGGGCCGGGTTTTATAATGGTCAGTGTAGTTCTTACTTTCTGTTCTTACTTTTACTTATATCCCTCTTTTCAGACTCGGATCTGACGGATTCCTCCGATTTCACGGACTCTGATGGCGAAAGTTCCGGTGCAGAAGACGCCTCCTCGGTCAGTGAAATGGACGACGACATGCCGGAGAACTCCCGCGCCACCATTTCCTGTGCCTAGAAGATTACCGTACCCTCCGGGGCTACCGTACCCTCCTACCTGATGTACACATTGCCCGTCCCCTACTGTATATGCAGCATTTCCTTTCCCCCTTCGACTATGTAAGAATTCCCCGAACACTTTCCTCACCAGTGCGTGTTTTACTAACCTGCTTGTATAAATCATGTATAGGCTTGAATATTGGAAATTTCGTTTTGTGTGCAGTTTACGGTCTTATTTTACTTCTAACGCTTTAAATGGGTTGTGTAATGGGCATTTACATGGTGAATGAGTGCGGCTGGAGACTCATCCTTCTACCGGGACAAGATCATCCTCGCGCCCATGGTGCGCGCCGGACGCACGCCTCTCAGGTACTGTAGTGCGGTGGGGCGCATTTACTGCTGTCGGTTATGGAAATACGGTAGTCTTTTGATGGGGCTCACAGTCACGGCGGATTCAAGTGACAGTCGATCGACCTGGAAATTCCACCGCTTTAAGGGCGGTTTTCGACAAAATTTTGAAAAGAAGGATTTGAAGAAATGAAGGAACGGAGGCGGTGGACCGTGGTTGCGTCACTCAACGCGAGCTAACAAGGGTCCCGTAACGAAACCTTTGAAAATCAAGAAAGGCGTAGGTTTGACGCTGGTTTCCCTTCATTTTTTAAAAACCTGTAATTCCCGCCGAGTTTTACCGGCGCCGTTGCTTATTTTCAGGCAATTCGTTGCGGGACACTTATCACCAGGGGGCGTGTCGCAACAGCGGCCCACCGTTTCGCGCGCTCTGACCTTTCATGGAAAACAGTCCAATTTTCAATCAAGAACGAGTATAGATGACAACATAAATATGGCATACAAATTCATGCACGAAATATGTTTAATGAATCCCGAAGCGATCAGATCCTGATGAAAGGTTACCGCCCTTAAAACTGGGTCTAAATCTCGGCCATTGGACGCCGAGCTCGGTATTCTGCCGCAATATAGTCCACGCAATTTGATACTGCTTTTATGGGTATCTAGGTAACCTAAGACCGCCCCTACCGAATTTTGCGTACCGTCAGGCCGCGTTTACTGGAATCTAAGTAACCTAAGGCCGCTTCTGCCGGAATCTAGGCAACATCAGACCGCTTTTAAATAAATTTAGCTTAGCCAGGACAAGCGTCATCTTAGACGCTGGAAATCACAGCTTTGGGCGGGTATGAGCTCGAGGCTAATTCACAAATGGGTCCCACCGTGATATACACCAAGACACATCATTGATGTCTCCTATTTCTACAAAATTTGAACCCGGTTTTCAAGGCCAAATGCCTCTTTTCAGACTGCTGACCCTGCAGTACGGCGCCGACCTAGCATACACGGAGGAACTCGTCGACAAGAAACTCCTCTCCTGCACCCGCGTCAAGAACGGCTAGTTTCATAGCAATTCTCTCTTTTACCTAGAAATTCAGACATTCTGGGAACGATCGACTACACGCTGGAAGATGACGTGGTGCTGAGGATCGCGCCGAATAGGGAAAAGTGCGTTCTCCAGCTGGGAACCAGCGACGCCGCGCGGGCAGCGGAGGTCGTCAAACTTGTGTGAGTTTTTATGGAAATGCGGGCTGGCCCGGAGTCCTGTGTAAAATATTCCATCCGTTCGGTTTTGAGCCTGTTCGGAGCGTTGAAATCCGGGCTGGCCCGGAATTCTGTCCCAATCCTGGCTGGCCCGTAATTCTGACCCAATCCGGGCTGGCCCGTAATTCTGACCCAATCCGGGCTGGCCCGTTATTCTTACAATCCGGGCTGGCCCGTAATTCTGTCCCGATCCGAGCTGGCCCGGGATTCAGTTCCAATCCGGGCTGGCCCGGAATTCTGTCCCAATGCGAGCTGGTCCGGAATTCTGTTCAAAATATTCCCTCCGTTCAGTTTTAAGGCTATTCCGAGCCCTAAAATTCGAGCAGGCCCGGAGTTCTGTTCAAAATAGTCCCTCCATTCGGTTTTGCTGTTCGGAGCGCTGTTATCCGGGCTGGTCCGGAGTGCTTTCCCAAAAGCTCTCTTGTAAACCCGCTGTTTCAGAGGTAACGACGTGGCGGCCATCGACGTGAACATGGGCTGTCCGAAGCCGTTTTCCGTGCACCAAGGCATGGGAGCGGCCCTCCTCACCCAGACGGACAAGGTCAAAGAGGTAAAAATGACTTTTTGATGCTCCATTAGCTCTCTAGATTCTGACTTCGATGGTTTCGGTGGCGACGGTGCCGATTTCCTGCAAGATCCGCGTGCTGAACGATGTGAGTTGAGGCTGCCAGCTGTCAATAAGGAGCTTTTCAGCCTTCCTTGACTTTGAATCTGGTGAGGGAGATTGAGAAGTGCGGAGTGGCGGCACTCGGAGTGCACGGGAGGAGGAAGGAGGAGAGGGATCCGGACAGGTGAGCCCCTATTAACTCGACACCCTCAGGCCGCTTCAAACCAAAATTAAGCAACGTCAGGCCGCTCCTTATCGAAACACTGCAATCTTAGGCCGCTTTGATCCAAAATTCTCAGACCTCAAGCCGTTTCTAGCCAAACTTTAGCAAATGCAACAACCGTAGACCGCTTCTATTCAAAAACAGGGCAACCTCTGGCCGCTTTTAGCCACTACTGAGCAACCTTAGGCCGCTGCTTTTTAAAGGCAAACCTTAGCCCGCTTCGTACCAAAATTCAAGCTCAGCCCGCTTTCGATCAAAACTAAGCATCCACAGGCCACTTTCAATCTAAGATCCGCAGCCCCAGGCCGCTTCTTGCCAAAATTCAACAGCTTATAATTCCAGCCTAAACTTAACAACCTCAGGCCGCTTCTAGCCAAAGCTTAGCATCCTCAGGCCGCTTCGAGCCAAACGTTAGCAAACTCATGCTGTTTCTAATCAAAACTCACCAATCTTGTACCACTTCTAGTGAAAACCGAGCAAGCTCAGGCCGCTTTGGGCCAAAACTCGGAAACCTCTCGGCTGCTTCTAGCCAAAAATTCAACAACCTCAGACCGCTTCTATCCAAAACTCGACCTCGAAAATCTTGGCAATTACTTCTTAACTAAACTCAGCCTCACTTAATTTTTTTCAGGTGCCGAACGGAAGAAATCCGCGAAGTCGTTCGCACCGTCGGCCTTCCCGTCATCGCAAAGAACGCTTCTCCCCCGCTTTCCCAATATCTATTTTCTTTCAGTGGTGGTTCCGGAGAAATCCGCTCCTACTCGGACATCCTCAAATTCCGCGATGAGACCGAGGCCAGTTCAGTGATGATCGCCCGCAAGGGGCTGCAGACGCCGTCGATTTTCCGAAAAGAGGGGATTTTCTCTCAGGAGGAGGACGTTAAGAACTTCTTACAGCTGGTACGTCTCTCTCTCAACAACCTTCGGCCGCTTTTTACCCAATTTGGGCAACCTTAGGCCGCTTATAACCAAACTCAGCAACGTCAGGCCGCTTTGAACTAACTCAGCAAACCTTCGGCCGCTTCTAAGCAAAACTCAACAGCATTTGACCGCTTCCAACAAAAGTTTAGCAATGCTTGGCCGAATATTACCGAAATTCGGCAACCTCAGGCCGCTTCTAAGCAAACCTCGCAGACTTAGGCTGTTTTTAAACATAATTTCGCCCCCCTCACTCCAGGCCGCTTCTTACCACATCTCGATAACCATAGGCCGCTTATAACCAAAAATGGGCAGTCTTAGGCCGCTTCTCATCAAAACTGGGCAACCTTAGGCCGCTTCTGGCCGAATCTCGCAACCTTAGGCCGCTTCCAGTCAAACCTCAGGAAACTCAGGCCGCTTCTACGCAAACATTGACTTTGAAAAACTCTGAAAAACTTTGGCCGCTTTTAGCCGAAATTCAGCTTCAGTAGGCCGCTTTTCACCAAATATAGACAACCTAGGCCTCAGTTTTTCCAGAACACAGCAACCTTAGGCCGCTTCTAGCTAATTTGGGAAACTTTTTACTGTTTCTAACACAATTCAGCAACCTTAATCCGCTTTTAAACAAAATTCAGTAACCTTTTGTCGCTTGCAGTCAAAAACTCGGCAACCTTCGGCCGCTTCTAACCAAAACTTTCCAGGCCTGCGAGTACGACGAGAACTACACCATGACAAAGTACGTGGTCCAGCGGATCCTCGGCGGCGAGCAGGTACCGTAATCCATTTTTCTCTTTCTGGAAAAAGTCCTTTAAGGAACGCGATCCGCGGGGAAGGGCGACGGTCGTCGCCGGAAGCGTCTTGGAAATCTGCAAGGCCTGGGATATGGAGTCTGTTTACGAAGAACACAGGAGCCGTCATTTGAGGATGAAGTGCAAGAGGAAGCATTCGGAGGAGGGGGACGAGGGCACGGCGTTCATCGACGTCACGTTTCCGCTGAAGAAGCTCAGAGAGCCGAAGAATATGAACTTTACGCCGAAGACGGCGCTTTTCGACTACTGCAAGGAGTGCCATCTGGACAAGCCCAAGTACTCGAGCGTGAGTTTTGGATGGGTTCATGCCTGAAATTTGGAACAAAATGGAGTCATTGTGGCAATTGATGCACTCTCCCTTAATAAAAAAAGATTTGGAAGGGAAGACGTGGCTCGTGCCTGCGTTTAAACTACTATACACAACTCTACCTAGTAGTATTCAAACTGTTCATAGTTTTCACGGGCCGGGCCGACTTGAAAATAATCCTCGGCCAGGCCCGGTTCGGCCCGTCTACTCAGACCACGTAGTTAAACTGTCATCCACGCGGCTAAGGTTCGATCCCGGTCGGGACACTTTATTTTTGCTAACTTAGAATTTGTTTAATTGTGTAATAGAAGTATTATAAAAGTGTTTGCGGGGTTTTAAAATTTTATCTTATGCTAAAATAGCAATTAAAGGAAATTTTAATTTGACAAGTTTATAAACTGGACCGGCCCTTCTCGGGAGAACTGTGAAACTGTGCCCTCAATACATAGATGGCTCGAAGCTGCCAAGGCTTGTTAACTCGATTGATTTTGGGTAAATTTGGTTCGTTTTCAAGAGGTACTTATTGACTTTTTGGGATTGAACAGCTCATTTTCAAGGTTGGAGTGACAAAAACAGACCCACTATATGAATAAGCTCGGAAGCCAAATGGTTTTTTTAAATTTTGAATAATTTTCGTGATGAGGCCCCGCCCCTTTTGCTTTCTCCTTTCCAACCGACTCGTTAAAATCATAAAGTCGCTCTTCCAACTCGCGACAAGGGTTCGATTTCAGTGGGAGCATATGTGACGGCCACTAAGATTTTCGGGCTAGCCAGGTTCAAGGAGTGTTCGAAGGTCCAAAGAGGCCCGTCCTATCGTATTTTCTATTTTCCGTTTAAAAATTTGGGTCGTACCCTTTTCCTCAAAGTGATTGCTTCTAATAATACTCGAGGGCGCCTGGCTTAAGCCGCGGCTTTTGTTTCCGCCTGAGGGTATAAATGTTTAGGTACATATTTGAGTTTCGGACTCAATTGGTTCCGAAGAACCCCGTTTAAAGATTTAGATTTCAGGAGCAACGCGCTTCTGACAAGCGGTACGTGGGATCCGTCGAAGTGGCTGGGAAGAGGTTCTGTTCGAGGAAGGGACAGCCGAACATCAAAATGGCCGAGCAGGTTGGTCTCTCTCTCTCTCTCTCTCTCTCTCTCT
This sequence comes from Oscheius myriophilus, assembly GCA_964057215.1. Classification (NCBI taxonomy): domain Eukaryota; kingdom Metazoa; phylum Nematoda; class Chromadorea; order Rhabditida; family Rhabditidae; genus Oscheius; species Oscheius myriophilus. The sequence continues at coordinate 5,826,551 of OZ059902.1, read as the reverse complement.
CTCTCTCTTTCTCTCTCTCTCTACTCCATCTTTCTAGGTCGCCGCCCTCGCCGCTCTCATCGGACTGGAGCTGCGCCACCGTCTGAAAGGAGACTGGAACGAAGAGTGACCTCCCCCCATCATTCCGTTAACTTATCGATTACCACTTGTTACCCTCTGTCAGTTGTTGTTTGTTTCTCCTGCCCACGTCGAATGAACCCTGTTCCCCCGGCTGTCCCCCATGCGGCTGCTTCTTCTCCTCCTCCTAATCGTCTCCACCCTTCTAGCCTCTTCTATTAAAAAGAAGGTGGGCACCTGCTACCCCACACAGGCCAGCTGCGTCCCCAAGGAGGCCTTTGAAACAGGTTTTGAGTGTTTTAAGAGAGGCATAACCAGCCAAAATTGAGGCATAAAATGGAAGGACTGTCCGGAGTACTGTTCCAAGTGCAAGGGAAGGGAGACGGGACAGTGTGAGAAGTCACGCACACCCAACTGCAAAGAGGGCTACCACTGCAAGTAAAAACAGGAGAAATAGAGGCAGTTGAAGCTTCGATTGCAGGTGTTCAGGAGCACAGAAGGAAAGGACAGATGTGCTGAAAGAAGCAGCTACCTGTCGACTGGGACTGTAGAAGTCACACAGTCTTTTAAAGAAAACAACGCTTTCCGAGTTCAATGAATATTTATAGGTTTTGGAGAAGAGTCAGAGAGGGAGAGATTCTAGGATAAAAAGGGAAGGAGAGAGCGATCAGAGAAGAAAGAGACACAGAGAGCGAGCGAGAGAGTAGGAAAAAGAACGAAAACGGGGAGCGACATGGTAGAGAGATAGAGAGAGATAAAAAAAGAGGGAGAGATAGACAGTGTGAGAGCGTGATAGACTGAAAGAGTGAAATACAAAGAGAGAGAGAGAGAGAGAGAGAAACGTGGAGAAGAGATGTACAGGAAGAGTGGTGAGACAGAGAGAGGGAGAGTGAAGAGACATAAGGAGAAATTGGAGAGCGTTACACAGAAAGCAACCGATGTAGTTAAGGAGAGAGCAAGGGAGTGACGTAATAAGGAAATATACAGAAGAGAGAAAGAGAAGAGAGAGAGAGAGAGAGAGAGAGAGAGAGAGAGAGAGAGATGAAAAGCGAAAAACAAAAAGAGGAGAACAAACGCGCCAGATAGAGATACGGAGGCTGATGTAGAGACATAACGGAAGACAGAGGGAGAGAGAGAAAGAGGAAAAGTGAGAGTGTGAAAGAGTGATAGAGTGGGATACAGGAGAGAACAGCTTGGTGGAGATACCTACAGAAAGAGGGGGGAAAGTGGACAGAGTGGAGAGATAGAGAAACTCGAAAGACCAAGGGGAGATAGGAGAGCGTTATATAGAGAAGAAAGAGGTAGATAAAAAGAAAGAGAGAGAGAGAGAGAGAGAGAGAGAGAGAGAGAGAGAGAGAGGTCAAAGAGAGAAGGAGAAAGAGAACAAGAGAATACGTGAACTCAATCAGAATAGCGTCAATCATGTAGCGTGGCACGTTCCGTTACGTTCCGTTCCGTGACCCACCCCTTTATAAGCCTCTCTCTCCCCCTCGCGGTCATTCTTCGCAGCTGCGACCGCCGAGGTCTCTCCTCTCTCTCTCTCCCTTCTCTTCGATGTCTAAGGAAGCCGCTGTCAAGCCGACTCCCTCCGCCGAGGCAGTCCGCAACCAGGATGAGTGGATGGACGATGTCATCAAGCGGTTGAACTCCCTCTACGGCCGCACCGACATGAACATCGCCCAAATTATGAGCATGCAGGAGGTCATCGCCGTCCTCCACACGGTCGGTGCTATCTTCATGGAGGAGAACAACCTGGTGGAGTGTGAGGCTCCGATCAAGGTCGTGGGAGACATCCACGCCCAGTTCCAGGTGAGACATCTCTTCTGTCCCATCTCATCTCTCTTTTAGGACATGAACCGCCTCTTCGACCTGATCGGCCGTGTGCCTCAGGAGAAGATGATCTTCCTCGGTGACTATGTCGACCGTGGGCCGCAGGGAATCGAGGTCGTTATCCTCCTCTTCGCCCTGAAGATCCGGTACCGTAACCGTATCTACCTCCTCCGTGGAAACCACGAAACCCCCTCTGTCAACAAGATCTACGGTTTCTACAACGAGTGCGCGATGAAGTACGGAATCGGCATGTGGTGGGACTTCCAGGCCTGCTTCAACCGCATCCCCATGTCTGGTCTCATCTCGAAGAAGGTTCGCCTTCTGTGGTGATTCAGAAGACTTGGGTGTTCAGGTGCTTTGCATGCACGGTGGCTTGTCTCCGGAAGTCAACCACCTCGATGTCATCAGGAACGTCATCAGGCCCTGTGAGCCGTTGGACAAGGGGCTGCTGATTGATCTGCTCTGGTCGGACCCTACCAATAAGGGAGAGGGATGGTTCCACTCCATCCGAGGTGAAACTGTTTTGCCTCTATACCTCTGCCTCTATGCCTCTGCCTCTATGCCTCTGCCTCTATGCCTCTGTCTCTATGCCTCTGCCTCTATACCTCTGCCTCTATGCCTCTGCCTCTATGCCTCTGCCTCTATGCCTCTGCCTCTATGCCTCTGCCTCTATGCCTCTGCCTCTATGCCTCTGCCTCTATGCCTCTGCCTCTGCCTCTATGCCTCTGCCTCTATGCCTCTGCCTCTATGCCTCTGCCTCTGCCTCTATGCCTCTGCCTCTATGCCTCTGCCTCTATGCCTCTGCCTCTATGCCTCTGCCTCTATGCCTCTGCCTCTATGCCTCTGCCTCTATGCCTCTGCCTCTATGCCTCTGCCTCTATGCCTCTGCCTCTATGCCTCTGCCTCTATGCCTCTGCCTCTATGCCTCTGCCTCTATGCCTCTGCCTCTATGCCTCTGCCTCTATGCCTCTGCCTCTATGCCTCTGCCTCTATGCCTCTGCCTCTATGCCTCTGCCTCTATGCCTCTGCCTCTATGCCTCTGCCTCTATGCCTCTGCCTCTATGCCTCTGCCTCTATGCCTCTGCCTCTATGCCTCTGCCTCTATGCCTCTGCCTCTATGCCTCTGCCTCTATGCCTCTGCCTCTATGCCTCTGCCTCTATGCCTCTGCCTCTATGCCTCTGCCTCTATGCCTCTGCCTCTATGCCTCTGCCTCTATGCCTCTGCCTCTATGCCTCTGCCTCTATGCCTCTGCCTCTATGCCTCTGCCTCTATGCCTCTGCCTCTATGCCTCTGCCTCTATGCCTCTGCCTCTATGCCTCTGCCTCTATGCCTCTGCCTCTATGCCTCTGCCTCTATGCCTCTGCCTCTATGCCTCTGCCTCTATGCCTCTGCCTCTATGCCTCTGCCTCTATGCCTCTGCCTCTATGCCTCTGCCTCTATGCCTCTGCCTCTATGCCTCTGCCTCTATGCCTCTGCCTCTATGCCTCTGCCTCTATGCCTCTGCCTCTATGCCTCTGCCTCTATGCCTCTGCCTCTATGCCTCTGCCTCTATGCCTCTGCCTCTATGCCTCTGCCTCTATGCCTCTGCCTCTATGCCTCTATGCCTCTATGCCTCTATGCCTCTATGCCTCTATGCCTCTTTGACTCCCCTCTCTCGCTCTCTCTCTCTCTCTCTCTCTCTCTCTCTCTCTCTAACCTTATTCATTCTAGGAATCAGCTACATGTTCGGAAAGGCCGTCGTGGACCAGGCCTGTACCCAGCTCGGCATCGACCTGATCATCCGTGCCCACCAGGTGGTCCAGGACGGCTACGAGATGATGGCCGGCCGTCGTCTGATCACCGTCTTCTCCGCCCCTAACTACTGCGGCCAGTTCACCAACGCCGCCGCCGTCGTGTGCCTGGACGCGGATTTGACGATCTCCTTCCAGCAGCTGAGCATGGAGGCTCCCAAGACTGGAAAGGCGAAGCCCGCTCCGGCCATCGCTTGTGATACGAACGCCGCCAATGCCAAGGGAGACAAGGAGTTCATCAAGCCATTCACTGGATTCGCGAATGCAGCGGCTGCTGGAGGGACTGAGACTCCTTCGGAGACGAAACCCGCCGACGCCCCTCCTACCAATTGAAAGCCTTTTAGAGAAACGGAGATTGCTTTCAATAAAGCGTTTTTCCAGTATTGATTGTTTTGAAATCAATTCTACCTATTCTCTGCTTGAACGTGAATGTTATTGTTGTTGTTGGGATTCCCCGACAACTCCTCCGATGGGGGCGACAACTCCTCCGCGCGACAACTCCTCCGCGGAGGAGTTGTCGCCCGGAGGAATTGTCGCATATTAATATACGTTAACGACAACTCCTCCGAATTTTAGCAAGGAGGAGTTGTCGTAGGCAGGGGGCGTGGCTTTAAGCGCGGAGGAGTTGTCGTAGTGCGCGGAGGAGTTGTCGCGGAGGAGTTGTCGCGGAGGAGTTGTCCGCGAACCGTTGTTGGTGTTTCTTAAGTTGAATATTCGTTTATTTGGTTTAAGGGGAGGATGAAAAAGGGCCACAATTCAAAGAAGGCTGCCAAACCAGTCTGGACAGGAAAAAGTACCGTAGTGTCAGCATTAAAATAGCTGGAATTTGTAAATTTTACCAAAAATTGAAGTTCCCGCGTTGTGCGTGCGGCGTCTTTCTATTTAAAAACGCCCGAAATTTCTATGCGTGCGGAAGTGTGGTGCCTCTTTTTCCGTTGGATTTCTGCGTAATTTGCCTGTTTTCATCAAAATTTTTGTAACTTTTAAAAATAATGTGCCAATTTCTGCTATATTAAATTCAATTTTTCGCTGCAAACCTCAATTAGATGCCAATACGGTCTTTACTCCGTGATATCGCTGTTTCCCCCCAATAGTTTCAGTTTTTTGCGCATTTCCAGTTTTAAATTCGTTCTCCCGAATTCCCAGTGATCTGTGCTCCTTATGGGGTCTGTAATGTCAAACGGCGCTCCGTTTACACGTGGTGTTCGGCCGCAAATAATCCCATCCGTGTAAGCACACGTCGACTTACGGACGACGCCATTCACAGCCCGGATTGTGGTCTCGGGCGGTCGTTTTTCTTCAATAAAAGTGTTGTTTTATTAAAAACTTTAATTTCTTTTCTTCGTAATTCTCCTCCTTTTCTTGCTTTAGTCTATGTATCATCTAATTCTTCAATTTAGATGAGGTGGTTGGCTCTGGTGGCCGTTTTCTGTGCAGTTGTCCACGCCCAAGACGCTCCCAAGGGCCCCAAAGTCACCGACAAGGAAGGTTTAATTTTGTATTTTGTAATTTTGCTACTATTTAGGTCTGGTTCGACATCGAGATCGGGGGAACCCCCATCGGACGTGTCGTGATCGGTCTGTTCGGAAAGACCGTGCCCAAGACCGCCACCAACTTCATCGAACTCGCCAAGAAGCCTAAGGTCAGTTTAGAAGAATCACGGGCCAGCCCGGTTTTAATATTTTAAAACGATGTTTTTTTAAAGTGTTTAATACTTGTATGCATCGAACGGGTTCGAACTTTGGTCTTGTGCCTGACAAATTTTGTGTTTTTCGGAACTGCCGGCTACAGATGAACCTTTTAACTGAATAGGTATGGACGCCGTTAGTATAAAGCCACGGCTATTTCCGTATTTAATGGATTTCTACACACTTTCTACACACTGGAATTCAGCTTTTGGCGCAGAAATCCGACCAATATGCTAACCACATGACGACAGCTCGATCCTGGCTGATTCATTCTTGACGTTTCATTATTCTGCTGTTGACGTTAGAATTACCAAGGTCAACAGTTGATTTTTAGAAGGTCGTGTCGTCTTTTATATTTCGAAAACGTCTATTGTCGCCGGGCTAGGGTAAGAATGCGGTTGCTATCGAAGATCGTCAGAGCGTGCCAATGTTTTGATGTTGTTTTTAGAGTTTTTCGTGCTGTCATGATACTCTGGCAATATACGCAGCGGAAACGAGTATTTTTTTTTTTTCGATGAATCTCCGTAACTGGTTTCTTGGTGACATGATTTGTAGCACTTCCCCTTGAAGATCGGTCGCATTTACACATTTTTTGTTGTTGTGATTTTTGATACGGATTTTTATTTCCCCTATCTAAAATCTGTCTTTCAGGGTGAGGGCTACGTCGGAAGCAAGTTCCACCGTGTGATCGAAGACTTCATGATCCAGGGAGGCGATTTCACCAATGGCGACGGAACCGGCGGCAGGTGAACCCCCTCTTTCTTCATTTATAATACCGTTTGTTCAGGTCGATCTACGGTGAAAAGTTCCCCGACGAGAACTTCAAGCTGAAGCACTACGGAGCCGGCTGGCTGTCGATGGCGAACGCCGGCAAGGACACCAACGGGTCGCAGTTCTTCATCACGGTCAAGAAGACCAGCTGGCTGGATGGACGCCACGTCGTCTTCGGAAAGGTTCGTTATCGCAAGCTGTTTCGGATGTAAACGGGCATGTTTAGGTGATCGAGGGAATGGACGTCGTGCGCAAGGTGGAGAAGACGCCCAAGGGAGCTGGAGACAAGCCGACCGACGAAGTCATCATCGTCGCCGCCGGGCATGAAGCCGTCGCCACGCCGTTCTCCGTCGAACGTGCCGACGCCGTTTGATCTGTTTATATTTCATTCCAGTTATGTAATTATTTTGCCTTTTACGTGTGGCCTTTATTTATGAAACATTCGCTCTATGAGGATTTTTGGACGGGGCAAGGCTGGGAAGGAAAATGTGCAGAGATGGGAATATTGGGGCGCTTTTGATAAAATAGCGAAGTAAGACTGCCCACTTGATCAGCCTTGTGACGCAAGATTGGCAACCTCAGACCGCTTTTGGCGCAATATAGGCAGCTCCAGTCCGCTTTCAATGGGGGACTGACAGCCTCAGCCCGTTATCACCATATGATAGGCAGCCTCAGGCCACTTTCAGCGTGATAGGCATCCTAAGCCCGCCTTCAGGGTAAGATAGCCAGGCTCAGGCCGCTTTCAACGCGAGGCAGCCAACCACAGACCGCTCCAACGCGGCACGTAACCTCAGGCCGCTGTGACCAGAAGATTTATATCCTCAATCCGTTGTTGGTAAAAATCTAGGCATCCTAAGGCCGATTTCAACTCAAGATTGTCATCCTCAGGGCGCTTTTTAACGAATACAGGCAGCCTCAGGCCGCTTTCAATGCACGATTGACAATCTGAGGCCGTCTTCAGCGCGAGATAGGTAGCATCAGACCGCTTTTTACGCGAAATAGACAGTCTCAGGCCGCTGTGAACATAAGATTGGCATCAGCAGGCCGTTTTAAATGCAATATGTGCAGCCTCAGGCCACTGTTGACAAAAATCTAGGCATCCTAAGGCTGCATTTGAAGGAATCTAGGCAACCTCAGGCCCAGTTTTCTGCAAGACAGGCGGGAATCGGCTGACTAACGCCGAGGTTTGCGGAATAAAGGAAACCTCAGGCCGCTTTTGGTCCACTTAGGTCTGTTTTAGCGGAATACAAACACCCCTAATCCTGGATTCCCCGACAAGTCCTCCGCGGAATACCTCCGACAAGTCCTCCGAAGGGGTCGACAAGTCCTCCGCGAAGAACTTGTCGCGCGGAGGAGTTGTCGTGTTTGTTAAGAAAAATACGACAAGTCCTCCGGAATTGACGGCGGAGGACTTGTCGCAGGCTGAGGGCGGGGCTTACCACGCGGAGGATTTGTCGCACGGCGCGGAGGATGTGTCACGGAGAACTTGTCGCGGAGGACTTGTCCCCGAACCTAATCCTGTATTCGTGGTAGTATAGGCAACCTCAGGCCGCGTTTAATCGAATCTAGGCATTCTCCGGCCGCTCGTGTTAAAATTCCACTCGGCAACCAAATTAAATCGAATGTTCGTGATAAACTGACACTTTCACGTCAGGGTCCTTCCCACTTCATTTTCTTTCCAACGCGGAAACTGAGAACTGTATTCGAACGACCAACACTCAACAACAGCGTAACAAGCAAGAAAAAAGAGTCAACAACATAACAAAAACTGGATGAATTCTTAGTGAGCGGGCAGGTTCTCCAGAGCCTCGGCGATTTGTGCGTGGAGAGATGTGCACTTGGCCTCCATAACCTGGAAAAAATGAAAATTATAACGAATAATTCGTAAATTTCCCACCTTGCAAGCCTCGATGACCAATTCGGAGGAAGGGAGGGCACCAGTCGACTCAACGGAGACTGAAAAACCACACTTAGTTGTATAGAAAGATAGAAAATTTGCTTGAAAAACAGTAAAACTAACAGATAAAGTGGTTTTTCTTCTTTCCCAGTTCGACGCACTTGGCCAGGTCCTCGTGGCGGAACACATTCCTACTGCAGGTGTCACGGCGGGCATCCACAACTTCAGCTTCTCCTGGAAAATGGGGTTTGGAGAGAAGAGGGAAATTTGAGACTGACCACTGTCGGTGGAAATGACTCCGGCGGAGAAGGAGTCCTTCAGACGCTCGGCGGCCTCGCCTCGGATGGGCTTCAGAAGACGAATGGTGGGAAGAAGGCTGGAAATATGACCATTAGAGGTGCAAAGTGTTTTTAGTCTTTCTCGCAAAATTCATACACGCCTTGAAGCCCAATGAAACCGTGAGGTTTTGAAAATATTCCACTACTAACCTTTGGACAGCAATTGAAACTTTGCGAATAGCGCGATTCGTGCACATTTGTTCTTTTTAAAGACGATAACTTGATTCAAGATAGATCGTCGTGAGGCGCTTGCCTAGCCTACGTAATTTGGCGTTTGCTAAAAACAAAGGTAACACAAATTACGGAGTCTCATTTGGCACAGAGGCACCATTGATGAAAAAGAGGGCTTATGCATCCAGCCCTAAAACGCTCCCTAGCCAGCCATGAATTCAACAGCTGATATATGGAAGTTTCTTGGGCATTTTTTCGATTAAAAAAAAGCAAGCTATAAAACTATACAAACTTGACATAAGCTTTTTTTTTTTTTAGAAAGTTTCATTCGTCTAAAATTGAAAGAGTCCAAAAGTTATAGACTTGTTAGACGCTGTGACTCACCATGGCTGAACAGGAGCTTTGGGGGGCTTGGTACGCAAGTCCCCCCAATGGTGCCTTGGAGGCAAAGTAAGCCCCACTTTAATTTTTGTCACCATTTTCATACAAACGCGCCGAACGTAGGTTCTTCAAGTTCAGCTATGGGTCTCACAGCGATGGTGTTAGGTCCTAGGCCGATACCGTACTAAACTACCGAAGTTCAATTTACTTAACGCGTAATTTTGCGCCGATTGGAAAAGTTCGAGCGTAATGTTGCTGCGACGAGAATGCAGTACTCCACTCCCAAAGACGACTCGTTAAACAGCGGGCGCACACGTCGGCGAGTGGCGCAGCTGGTCGGATTTGGCTGCGTAGCCTTATTGAGCATCCTATTTTCCGCACAACACAAACTTTAATAACAACATAGAAACAATTGCACGAATTAGTTTTCGCCACAACACGAAGGAAATCGAAAACTGACCGATAGCTGGCAGTGGCCACAGGACTGAACTTGGCGTGATCTCGTCCGATTCCCTTGACGGCGTGGCAGCTGGCCTCGATCTCCTGTCCGGGCCTCAGTTTGGCCACCAGAATGTCGTCGTGAACCATGCGCGGCGGATCGGCCTTGAATTGCTGCTCCTGCTCTCCGAACGGCATCCACGAGAAGGACTTGGAGTAAATCGTGCTGTGGTGGTAGAGCTGGTTCGGCTCCGTCGCCGTCGTCGGCGCATGGCGGTTCTTCGTACACGTCACGTTGATGTTGAACACGACGTTGCGGGCCGCATCGGGCTCCGGTTCCTCCTCGCAGTCCACGCCCTCTTCGTTCACTCCAATCACCTGAAATGTCACTTAAAAAAAGCAAACTCTACTTATTTAAAATTAACATATCGGTGAGATTCTTTTCCAAGAATATTCTACTTGTTCTGTTTTTCGCAAAAAGCGAAATGTGAGAATAACGTTATTTTGCGGACTAAACGAAAAACAATAACCTCATCTTACCTTCGTCAGAGGCATTTCGAAGAACCTGGGATCGACTTTCAGCGGCAGAAGACCCAGGCGATGGCACAGCACCTCGTCCTGGATGATACTCGTGTTCTGGTAGAGGTAGATCTTCTCGAAAGCCATCGTGGGCACCTAAAATTAACCAAAATTGCTCTTTTTTTTAAGTTGGGGCAAAAAGTAATCGGCTTGTCAGAAAAAGGCCTACCTCGGCGATGAGGATTCTTCTGAGCGCGTTGGCGATAGGGGCCTCGACGTTGACGAGGTCGAATTCCAGCGCCAGGCCGTTGTTGGTTTCACTCACAATGTTAATCTAGGAGGAAAAATGTAATTTTTAAACACAATAAATAGACAAACCTTTAAATTGTCGCATATTTCTTCGGCGCTGATTTGGCGGGTAGTCGTGGCGTAATCGGAAGCTTCATCGTATGTCTGGAAGTATAAAAATGAATATAGAATAGTTAAAATTGGAGCTTTTCATCAGAGCTACGCGGCTGATTCAGTTAGTGCGCACGGCGGCAAATTGAAATATTAGCGACTTAGCTGAAAATCTGAAGCTTGAGCGACTCGGCTGAAAATGTCGAGATTGAGCGACGCGACTGAGCTTGAAACTAGTGATCCGGCTGGCAATTTGAAATCTCGAGCGACTCGACTGACCATTTTCGCATTAGAGACTCGGCTGCACACCCCGCCGCAACCATTGCGGCGACGGCACCGTCCGTAATCGTGCTCCAATGCCAATGGAAACTGGCGGACACAAACCTGAGAATACTGCTGTATTTCTTAACAATCCGAGTTCATAGATCGATAGAGCACCTCCGATTCTCTTGGAATGAGTTTTTTCACGGTACAACAGGGATTACAAACCGAAAGGCACTGTTTTTCTTTTTTTTTCTCATAAATCAACTGGACAACTATTGGTGCCAAAACTCATTCCAAGAGAAGCATGTGTGTGCAACTATTTCATGATTAGAACGTCAAAATTGATGCAGTATTCGCTGAGAAAACGTGTCCGCCGATTTCAGCTCGACGTTTAGCAGGCCGCCCGTTGTTTAGTGATTCAGTACGGTAAGACAGCTGCTCCTGATTAAGCTTATCTAGCGATTATTACTATTGAAAATATACATAATTTGGCGTATTGGACCACATTCTCTCGTTTAAAGCTTTAAAATGAAAAATTACATGTTTAAATGAATTTTAAAAGCCCGTTTTCTTTCGCTTGCTTGAACTTCACGGTTTTCGTGGCGGGACCCAGCTTAGGCATTAATGGGCTGAAAGTTGACAGAAAGAATGGTTGTTGAAAACGGCTAAAACGTCCAGGTTTGTCGCGGCCAGTTTGTGTTTTTAAACCAGCTGTCTGTCGCGAATTCGACATTTTCCGGCCGGTTTCTCTAGTTAATTAAGTGAAACGAATGTTTTTCTAAATATTTAAACAACGAAACAACAAATTCGATGTTAAAACGATTAAAAATAAGCATTTTCAATTTTCAAATATTAAATCAAATAGTTCGTTTCGGGACGCCATCAGACGCTTTCCGCCCTTTAATGTGCCGACCTCGGCGAGCTGTGGCTGACAAATTGAAACAAGAGCGACTCGGGCGACAATTCGGAATTAGAGCGACTCGGCTGGCAATTTAGAACCAACATGAGAAAATAGGCAAAAAGAACAAAACTTACGTTAAGAACACGCTCCTCCTCCATTGTGATCTCATCCTGGTAGTCGTTTACCTCGCCTTTAACCATTTTCCTGAATATTTACGTAGTAAAAGTACCACAAAATGACAAAAAATACCAACCGGAAAGGAACAGGAAGTGTAAAAACCACAACAACAATAAATAAATACTTTAATAGACTCGTACGCTATGTACAACAACCGTATGAACACCGTCTAAACTGCAATAAATAAAGCTTACAACTGAAAGACCGGAATTATGCCGGGATTTACTTCTTTTTCTTCCGTTCGACCGTGCCGGACGCCTATAACAAATATTGGAGTTTGTACAACAATAAAAATAAGCAGATGGCATTTTCTCCCGCAAGTCGGATTGCGTACAGAGACCGTTTTGAAGCAGGAGACGCAGCAAACTCTGGGTTTGGTAGAAAATGCCCCAGCAAAATTTTAAAAAAAAAAGCACTCACAGCGCCGAGAGCGATGCGCTTCTTGTCCTCCTCCGTCATTCCTTCGACAGGCTCCGGGACTCCGGTCAACAGACGATTCCTCAGGAGCTTCTGTTTCATAAACTACAAAAAATGATGACTTTTTCATTAAATACCCTCACCTGTTGCAGAAGAACGCGTTTGCAGCGCTGTTTGACGGCCAGCGACAGGTCCAGCCACGTCCAATTCCGCTCGTGGAACTCGCAAAGGGGGAAGGTGAAGCCGAACCGATCGATATCCTCGATATTCTTGTCATTTACTCCCTAAAAGTTGTGTTTTAGTAAACAATTATATAATATAAAGAATTATCAATCAAATAAAAACAAAAGTACCTTGTAGGAAACGACGAACGGAACCTCGGGGATCTTAATGTAGAGGAAGAAATTGTTGTCGTGCGCCCTCTGTCGCATCCGCTCGATGTCATCGATTTCTTCGCCATTTTGCTAAAAACAAACATTATTATTTAACAAACAAACAAGCCTATTCCTCAAAATCACTAAGGAAGAAAAACGACAGCTTTTGAGGTTCTAAAAGCTTAAATTGTGACAAAACAGACTTTAGCCAAGTTTAACACAATTTTTAATTTTTTTTTTGCAATCTTTAGCAAAAAAGAAAATAAGAATAACCGATTTAAACGTTTAAATAAATTAAGCAAAAATTAAAAATGTGAGTTACAGTAACCTCGCCGCGGAAGTCAAAATGAAATTTCACTGCGTACCTCATTTTCAGGCAAACGACATCATTCAATCTTACGGTATTTTTAAAAATAGAAATTTAGCGCATAATTCGTACCTTTCCATTGATAGTGCTGGATTTCCTCTCCACCTGAACGGTTTTATTGCTCCTCATGCTCAAAGAGCCGGTGATTCGGCGGGTAAAGGAGAATTTCTGGAATTTTTCCGTCTTTTTAGTAAAAGATTGAGATTACTACCCCGGGAGTGGCCTCCTCCACGTTCTCCAGCTGATCCTCCTTGTGAATGTTCTTCCCGGGGAAGAAGAATCCCATCATTTTCTCGAAAAACTCGTAGGTCAGCTGAACCACCATCGGGGCGATGTTCACTTCGAAGTGCTCTTTTACGCAGATTCCACCGACTGAAATGGAACTTTTTCATAAAATACAAGGAATGGTGTATTTTAAATGTGGATTAAAGTAAAATGAAGAAGAAAAAACTATTTCAAAGCGAAAAAAATAAATAACTAACCCGGGGTGAGGTCTCGCAACAGAAGACGAATGGCAGGCTGGCGGGTGAGCAGACGGTCATCTCTAAAACAAGCGAAATTCATGAAAAATTCAGTTTTTCCGTTTTTCCATTTTGTCGACAAGAAACCAGGGTGCGATCCCGTCCGACGCACTTGAATTTTGATTTTTTATATTCACAAAAAAACCGCGTGGCAGCCTGCAATGAAAGGACCCCGATTAAAGGACTGTTTTAGGTTTGAAAAGTGCCAAATTTCCAACACAGTACACGAAATCCCATAAAAAAAAACCAGCATCAACAAATAATTTCCCTGTCAACCGGGTGTCACAAAGATGACAGACAAATTTTGGCACGATTTCTATGCAATGGGTCCTGAAGAGCCCTTAAATTCTCACGAAGGTCTACGGTATCCCCGCCCTTTAAACACTGTTCAACTTTTGCCCTTCCGAACCTTCCTGATTCCCGCCGGGATCGAACCTTGGTCGTTTTTGTGACAGTTTGACTTTGGTGGGCCGAAGCGGGCCGGGCTAGCCCGAACCGAATTAACAGAAAGTCGTGCCGAGACCCAATGAAACCGGAGTCTTCGCCGGTTTTACTATGTACACGGTCTGAGAATCCTCCGTACCACGCATAACTCAAAGAACGACATCAAAACATTGGAACGTTTTGAGGAAGTAGCTTTCGCAAAAACTAAAAACCTGTGCAACGTGTCCTTGTAGATGGAATCCGGGAGGAGATTCGAAATCCTGACCGATCCGACCTCGAACAGGTGAGACCCCGAGTTATCGATCCGAACCATCCTCGTGTACCTGAACTACCGTAATCCCAAGAGGCAATGCTACCGTAACCCACAAGAAATTCCTGATCTGGATCTCCGACAGGGCGATCTGACCATCGGATTCGGTCAGCCTCCAGATGCAGTCTTCGAAACACACCTGGAATTGGAATTTCAGCACGGTATGTGATTCTTGACACGATGTTCCGAAAATCAGCTGTCGACGTTTATAAGTACCACGAGTTCCTTAACGTTTGAAGGAACTCCAGCTGCCAAACAAACCGGCATGGGCACTTTTCCAGCCGCCCAGAACAAAGTGTTTGATGTTGCATTGGTCACACCACGAACATCATTGGCAAACTACCAAAACTCTCGAATGCACTGAATACGCGGTTTTTCAGCGCCTATCGTGGCGGGACTGTTTGTCCAGAGGCTGGAAATGGGGCGGGTTTTGGCAAAATTCCAGTACTTTTTTTAAGCGACCCGGGTTACGGAAAGGCCGTGGCACGACAGCCGGTTAACGGGCCAGCCCGTTGGTGTTAGAGTCGCTTCAAAAACCGAACTGGAATTTTGCCAAACCCCGCCCCGTTTCCAGCATTTGGACAAAGAGTCCCGCCACGATAAGCGCTGAAAAACCTCGTGGTTAGTGCATTCGAGTTTTGGTAGTTTGTTAATGTTGTTCGTGGTGGGGCCAACGCAACCTATAACACTGTGTTATGGGCGGTTGGCAAAGTGCCAATGTCGGTTTTTGGCAGCTGGAGTTCCTTCAAACGTAAAGAAGGGAAGGTCGTGAGTACCCTCTAGCCAAGAAAATCACCTCGAATCGCCTGGCCACTGCGGCCAATCCGTCCTCTTCCGGCTTCCTAACCACAGCCAGTGTGGCTTCCACCTGCCGCTGTTTGTAGCAACTGATGTAGATGGCCAGCTGATCCGACACTTCCAACTGCTTCTGTTTGTACTCCTCCATTTCGGAGGTAAGTTCACGGCGCTTCGCCTCTAGTTCGGCGTCGTCGAGGTCGTTCTGCGCGTCCAGGTGGAAGAGTTGGCGTTCCAGGGAGCGGACGAGAGCCACGATGTCACGGAGATCGGACTGAAAGAGGGTGGTTGGAGAGAGAGAGCTAGACAGAAAGAAGGAGGTTCTGGGTATATTGCGTTTTCACGGGCCGGGCGGCCATTGGGTAAATTTTCGTCGGTCCGGCCTAGGACGGCCTGTTTACCCTGGACCACCCAGTCAGATTGCCACCCACACGACCAGGGTTCGATCCCGGTCGGTGACATTCTTTTTTGTACGACTAATATTGACTTATATGTTGGTAACAAACGTTATTAATTAGTTTAAAGCAGTTTAAAAAATTATTGTACCGATTTATAAAAAATTTAAAATTTCATTTGCCAGTGCCCCCTGCTTATCAAAACGTGCCCCAACCATTGTATTGGAAAATATAAGGCTCCCAAAAATTGATACTGTTTTTGACATTATATAACTTTCAGCAGCTAAAATGTAGAACTTCGTGACGGGACTTACTAAAACAGCAAATAATTTTAAATAGCTTAATAATGTTTGTTACTAACATTAAAGCAAATATTAGTTGTACAAAAAAGAATGTCACCGACCGGGATCGAACCCTGGTCGTATGGGTGGTAATCTGACTGAGTGGTCCAGGATAAACGGGCCGAACGAGCCGGGCCTCTATAGCATCAAATTGTCCCAATGGAAATATTGCCTACTGTGGAATTGTGGGGCTCCCACGACATCCGAGAGAGATAGTGTGATAATGAGAGAGAGAGAGAGAGAGAGAGAGAGAGAGAGAGAGAGAGAGAGAGAGAGAGAGAGCCTCACCTGCTGCTCCACAATGCTCTGCCTCATCTGCTCCATAGCTATCATCTCGCACGCAAATCGAATCCTCCTCCTATTCTCCGCCAATTCCTTCTTTTTCGGATCGATGAACAGCACCAGTGTATTCGCAATATCCACCAGCATTTCGTACTGCTCGGATGATGTGCTGGCCTCCAGCATGTTGTGTTTCACCGTGAGACAGTCCAACCCCTCCTCCCTTCCGAAAACAGGCTCCGGCTCCACTTTCGGCACCGCCGTCTCTTCCAACGCGTCCGCTTTCATGTTCTCGGAAAAGTAGCAAAAGTAGATGCCGCAGCTACAGCGAGACACGATGCGCTGGAGTTGGTACTGCTCCAAATCGGAAGATAGTCCTTTAACAGGTTTGGTCAGAATGAACAAAAATTTCACTACCTGGCTGAACAACGCCGCCGACGGCCTCACCATCGGCTACGAAGTGAGAAAGGTAGTCTTCTGAAGCATCGGTCGCCTTTTCTTCGATCACCTCTCGGGGTAGGAAACGGAAGGGAATCTTCTCGGAACCGGCGGAAGGCATGCCTCCGACGGGGGCGAAGTACTGAAAACAGTCGCCTAACTATAAGTCTCTCTCTCTCTCTCTCTCTCTCTCTCTCTCGCTCTTTCGAGCATATCAGAAAGGTGGTGCCCCGCTAAAAGCCAAAACAACCGCCGTCGTTGCTTTTTGGATGGGGTAAATTTTAACACTGCCAATACGTAAAATAATTGCGATATATGGGTAGAGGGTATGGGGCTGCACATTAAATGTTTCCTAGAGGGGACTTTTGGGGTGCATGTCGATGCATAGAATGGGGGAAGCATTTTCATATCGTAGGGGTTATAGTTCTCACGAGAAGGGCCGACCAGAGAAAACTGTCGGCCCGAGGCGTTTGTAAACTTGTCAAATTAAACTTTCTTCAAATCGTTATTTCAGCTTACATAAATTTTTTTTCAAACCTTACAAACTCTTTTATAATACTGCTATTACATATTTAAACTAATTCTAAGTTAGCAAAAATTAAGTGCCTCGACCGGATCGAACCCTGGTCGTGTGGGTGGCAATCTGGCCGGGTAGTCCAAGGTAAACGGGCTGACCAAAATTTTCTAAATGTTCCGGCCCGTGAGAATCCCGGTGTGGAGTCAACCAATATGTGAGTGGTGTCGCACTCTCTCCTCTCTCTCTTTCCCTACCTGCATCCCCGAAATCACCGCCGACCACGACTTCTTCCCCAAGAGCTGTCCACTCCTCCACACACTCTTGTGAATCTTCTGGGCCAGACTCGCCCTGGCAGCCGTCAACAAAACGAATCCTCCCATCTCACTGCCCTTCAGCACCAGCTGGCTGTTGAGTAAATCGACTGAACTCCAACGATTAGCGCACTTTAAGTAACCCACTTTGCCAGTTTATAGCCAACACGTCGTCCATAGTGCACTGCTGCACTCCCTGGAGAGAGTCCGTTGGCAGGTCGGTGGTTTGTTCACAGTGCGCCACGAGACGGGTGCTGCTCTCCTCGATCAGCTGGTTTAACATCGACTGATTCGTATCCGAGAGACTGAAAAATTACTTTTCCACTATAAATATCTGAACACCCACCTATAAACCCTCCTGTGACCTTTGTCGTCCATGTAGGAATCCTGCCTCGAAGTCTGAGAGTCCAGGGTGTTCTCCTTTTGATCACCTTCTTGATGAAGCTAAACGATAGAAATGTCATAATTCTAAGGTAAAGGCTTACGTTTAGGATCTTAATAGCGTCATTGCTAAGGATTCGTCGAAGCAGGTGGGCCCGGTGGATTCCGTCGGCAATGGCCAGGCAGGCGTCGCGAATCTCGGCTGTCCAAGAGGCCTGGAAAAATACTGATGAGTGGGACATAAGAAACAATAGATAGGAGGGAAAGTACCTTAATGTTTTGTGACAGCCATATCAAAGGCGTCAAATCATAGAGAGGTAAAAGTTACAACAGACGAAAAAAAAAACTATGACAGATGAATTTTGGCAAGTTTAAAGTTGCGAAAAATGAAGTTGGCACGTTTCAAGTTGCGACAGGCAAATTTTGGCACGTTTCAAGCAATGATAGAGAGAATTTTGGTACATATCAAGTCATGACAGATAAAGTTTAGCACGTATAAAAGTTCCCACAGCTTAATTTTGGCACTTTTAAAATTACGAAAAATGACGTTTCAAATTATGACAGACTAATTTCAGCAAGCTTCAAGTTAATATAAATAAATTTCGGCACGTTAAAATTTGCGAAAGATCAATTTTACCACGTTTCAAGTCGTGACAGGCAAGTTTTCGTGCGCTTCAAGAAGTGACAGACAAATTTCGGTACCGCGCGAGTTACGACAGCTGAATATTAGCCCGTTTAGTGATAAGTTACGAGCCGGATCGCCTTAATTCTCGCTTCAAGTTGAACCCGAACGACTAGGCAACTCTAGCTCTCGTACTTTACTGTTGAAGAGTTTGAAGGTTACTAAAGGTAATCTATAGCATGCTAAAAGTTACACCTGCCGAATTTCGGACCCGTTTTAATACTGTATCCAATTTCACTTTACCCAATTTTTGTAAAGGCTGTGTTGATCAGGTGTGGGGGTATAGTCAGTTTACAACAGGTTAAGAGGTTAGAAGCCAAAAAAAGGATGACCTGAGAGTTAAGTGGCGCCCCAAAAGTTAAGGGGGGGGGGATCCGTAAATTGTCAGGGTCTCCCGAGGTATGATGTCATTTAAGAACCAGACCGTAATCCACAGATGGGCTTTAGTTCTGTTCCTCTGTCACAACATCCATTTACAGTCATTCTAACCTTCAAATCATGAGCCGTGAGTCTGTGATTGGCCGTGTCCCTGCCCGCATTGTTCTCCCTCACGTAGGACACTCGACTGATCGCCAGCAGCAGGCTCTCCTCACTAATCTCCTCCTCATCCGGTTGTTCCGTGGGCGGTTGCCCTCCCGACCCGAAAACTTGCACCTGGGTACCCCAAAGCGTGGCCGACACGTGCTCCGGGGACCACACATGTACCGCCCGTCTTGTGATTTCCTGAAAAAAAGAAAACATATCGTAACCCTAGTGATTCTTTTTTTTATAGTACCTTGTCCTTCGAGGCTACCGTAGTCAGCTTCAGTGTGGCCAGCAGATTCAAGCCTTCGGATGTGATTCTGAAGCCAAAGTCGGACGAGTGAGACATCCAGTAGGTTATGAAGAATTTCGGCAAGTTCATGGAGATTTGAACAGTTCTAAACTCAAGTATAAAGCCTAAAAAGCCATTTTCTCTACCGAAAGTGCTTGCTGATCTGGGGTTTGTTGTAGAAAGGAGTGCCGAAGATGGGGCCACGTCGGATCGGCCGATTCTTGGTGGTGAGGGTTTTCTGAAAAACGAGGGGATTTATAAAAGAGATGAAAAAGAACGAACCATGAGGTACTCGAAACAACGGAAAGTGTTGGCGTAGAAGAGGCACTGAGGCATGCTGTCGCCACTGCCTGCTCCGGCGCCCACGTCGAAGGAGAGGGCCAGGTCGAGGCAGCGAGAGCGGAAGGCTCGGTAGGAGTCGTGATCCTGTAACTAAAAGGTTGAGGGTGATGTAAAAGGCTGAGAAACAGGCAAAGAAAGAAAGAGAGGGAGAGTGAGTGAGAGGCAACAGCGATAGAGAGAACAAAGAGAGGCAGGGAGACGAGAGACAAAGAGAGAGATATAGAGAGAAAATGGCGAGAGAGAGAGAGAGAGAGAGAGAGAGAGAGACCCCTCCTTAAACACACCGTGGAGTAATGCGGCAGCCTGTGAGGAGCACAAAGAGTGACCGAGTGGTGATCGTGAGGATCTCCTCCACAAATCCAGTCTGAAAACCCTCTTATTACCCCTAAAATCTCCATCTACAGTACCCAAATTGATGCGTAGTTTGAGGTCCGGCAGGGAAATGATCCTCGAATCGTCGTACCTCGACGCCGTCCTTATGAAAACTTTCAAAGCGCATCGGATTCTGATTTCTCCTGAAAAGGACGCCATTAGGAACTGTCAATTACAGAAGACACTATCAGTTTAACCACTTATTGCAGTTTAGCTCGGGGTTTTCAAATGACGGGCCGACCCGGGAATGAAAAATAATTTTTTTGTATAAATCAGTACAATAATTTTTTAAACTGCTTTAAATTACTTAATAATGTTTGTTACTAAAATATAAGTCAATATTAATTGTACAAAAAAGAATGTCACCGATTGGGATCGAACCCTGGTCGTGTGGGTGGCAATCTGACTGGGTGGGGCGCACAAAAATTTCATAAATGGCTCTGCCCGTGAGAACACCTGTTTAGCGTATTTATAACTCACCTAACGCCCAATCGAGACCCAAATTCTCCCAGCTGAACTCCACTGTCTCAGTTTGATTGTAAGGATCGGACGATGCCAACATGGTGGAGACCATTTTCGTGCACAGCCAGGAGAACCTGCCATGGAAGAGGTTCCTCATCTTGTCCCAGAATGGCAGAGGAGGCGAGGGGTCTCTCGAAGGAGCGGAGATGTTATTCCACAACATGCTGATCATAGCCAGACAGGGCTCCCAACACGGGCCGTAGGTGAGGTTCCACGAGGCGGCTTCTGAAGCAAACGAATGGGTTCCTAAATACGCTAGTTACAGTACCGCACTGCATGTCGTAGTAGAACTTCAGTGGGGACATGTTGCGGAGAACGGTGTGGGTCTCCCAGGGTTCGGGGAGGTCGACTGTACTCTCTCGAAGGGAACGGCCTCCTTCTGAAAA
The DNA here is from genome assembly GCA_964057215.1 of Oscheius myriophilus. Lineage (NCBI taxonomy): Eukaryota > Metazoa > Nematoda > Chromadorea > Rhabditida > Rhabditidae > Oscheius > Oscheius myriophilus. The sequence goes on along the minus strand of OZ059902.1, from coordinate 5,805,921 downwards.
TAGTGAGAGTGAGTGAGTGAGTGAGTGAGTGAGTAAGTGAGTGAGGCAGTGAGACCCACCCTCAAAATGCTCCGCTCCCACTAGATTTCCAAAAAAGTGAACATCCTTCGCGTCGAGATACAAATGCGGGTAGTCCTTGAACTGAATCTTCCACTCGGCCATGTCAAACTCCACCGCCCGGCCCCACAGGGTGGAAAAATTCAATCCTCCAGCCGGAAAGTAACTTAAAACAACGATTTTCTTAAGAATGTGAGATTTCTTACCTCAAAGGGTCGAATTCGTGCATCATTTCGATGCATACATCGGTTCCGTGGAGAGAGGGGTCGGCCAGAGCGCGGATTTCGAAGCCTTGCCATGAACTGACAAAGAGGGATCTGAAAGAGGGAGGTTAAAGAGAGAGAGAGAGAGAGAGAGAGAGAGAGAGAGAGAGAGACCAACCTGCGGGTGGGATTCTGTTTCTTCCATCGCTTAATGTAGATATCGCTGTTTTTGGCCTGTAAACTCGCCAGGAGCTCGTCCAACTTTGATTCTGAAACAACCAAAAATGGTAAAATAGAAACATAATTTACATATAAATTTTCGATACAGGAGCGCCTTTCTTTCTACCAACAACTTTAACATTTATACAGAATTCGAAAATAAAATCACAGCGACTGACAAAATGAGCCGAAAATTTGAAGAAAACAGTCGCTTTTGACCCTTTCCCACGCCCATCTGCGCATTTTGTCAGCTAGCTTTTTTCGAGGGCACACGAAATTTCGCTTTTTCCACCATTCAGTATCCGATTTCCTTAGATAACGGCTGTAAACCATGCAAGCCATGCTCGCCGCTCCCGTCCGCCTGTTCTCCCCTCGTTCCAACAAATTATCTGTCGAAGCCGCCTTGGAGACTGGAGAACTGCCACCTACCCCGTCACCTGATTATACCATCGTAAGTATATTCGCAACTGTCTAATTTAAAAGATGTTTAGGAAAACTACCATGTGCTTTCGGAAAGACGCCAGTTCCCTTTGAGAACCGGAGGCAAGGTATTCTACGTGGACATGGAGAAACTGGCCAACAGTTCCGAGTATAAGAACATTTCTTGGGATAGGAGTATCCAGCCGGAGGTATTTCGCCTGATTCTGAGGATTATCGACGGAGACGACTGCCTTCTAGCAGGTACGTGTGTGTGAGTGTGCGAGTGCGTGAGTGTGTGTGTGCGCGTGCGTGTGTGCGTGTTTGTGTGCGTGTTTGTGTGCGTGTTTGTGTGCGTGTTTGTGTGCGTGTTTGTGTATGCGTGCGTGTGTTTGTGTGTGTTCAGAAGAATATTTCATTTTCAGCAGAAGACATGCCCGAAGTCCTCCGCTTTGGCGCTCACTCCCGCGTCACCCCGGTGCTCCAGAGGTGCTGGGATTTCATGACAAACGGAGGTCTTCAATCCATGTCTGTTGATTTGCTTCTGGCGGTGTTCGACATTTTAGACAAGGAGATTAGGAGCTGCGACTATGGAAGAATGGTGAGTCAAACGTGTTTATAAAACTCTCCATGGTCATAACGGCATGGGGTCTTACCTAGAACGCTTTTAAATGCAATGGGGTATCTCCATAGGTGGGCAGTACATCACGCTCATTGAAATTCCGGACGTTTTGTCGGGCCGAAACCCGAAAAAAATTGCCCAATCACTACCAAACCAAAAAAAAACCTCGTTCTCGGGCTAAAAATATGTTTCCCACAACCGAATTCCCAAACCCCCTTCATTCCGGGGGAAGCACCGCCCACCTATGGGTATCTCTAGGGTTTCCATAGACCATTATTCAACGTTGCGCTCAAAAGGCGGTGGTCTCGCAACGACAGAAACATCACAGCAATGCTCGTGTATGGCTTCTATGCCTACACTGCATATGTGAACATGAGGTGCTTGCGCTATCTACGTAATCCGCCATTTGGTTGAAAATTGTAGCACAAAACTTAAGGGTGCATACGTTAACAAGCTGTGGGGTCTGTTTTGCGCGACCCCCACCCCAATACAAATAGGGAGGGTGGCGCGGGTACTTCAAATGAGAATTAGGTTCGGCGCGACCCCCTCAACCGAATATACCGGCCGAAAATTTTCTATGAGGGAGGGGGGGCATAAATTGCTGCCGGGCTCCATTTGGGGGGCTTACGCATCGAGCCCCCAAACTCTCCCTGTCCAGCCAGGCTACAGATTGTTCACAAGACTCAGACAACATAGTGCCTTGGAAACTCACAGCCAGACTTGGGCAAGCTCCGCCCCCGGCGGTCCGAGGGGGGTCGCAAAAGTGGGGGTGGGAGGAGTCAGAATTTTATGCAATTTTGTATCCGGGGTTAAAAAAGGCCAGGGAATCGACTGAGGGGATCGCAGATCACCATCTTTTGGGATGGTTGGGGGGTCGCAAATTATACCCCAGCAGTAGGTTGCCCAAGTATGCTCACAGCGCACAAGTGGCGTCGAAATGGTCAAGCTTTGAGCCAAAGCCGGGTTCGGGTCCACCAATGATTATTTCGTTGGCTTCAATTATAGACAAAAAGGCCATGATAGTCCCTCTAACAACTCCTCTATTTAGGGTTGTGCCTACGTCCTAAAGGCGCTTCTGGAACACAAGGAGCAGAACGACATGTTCAACGCCATGCTGATGTCCAGCCATAAAATCGTCCCCTACCTCAAAAAGGGAGTCAAAGAGTGAGTTTTTCCAAGTAAGATATTGAAAAATGTGAATTTACAGGATCCATAAGCTGCAACACAGGTGGAAGGACCAAGCAGGGCAAGGAAGCTGTCCCTGTGGCAAGGAGAAAAACAATGTTTTCAATCGAGTGCTACCCCATCTCGGTTAGTCTCTCTCGCTCTCTCTCTCTCTCTCTGTACTGCTCCCCTCAAATGCCTCTTTTAGGTGTCATTTGTTCCTATTGCCTTCAAAAAGCCTGTCGCCACTGCTCCACCCGTCTCTGTCCCAAAAACATCGCCAACAACCTCCTTGCCCCTCTGTTCACCTCCTCCGAACCTTGTTCTATTCCTCGTTTACCCCCGCCTCCCTCTCCCGGAATGCCTCTTTTCTCCCCTGAACGTTCCACAACGCCTCCGATAACCTCTGATCTCCCGCCCACACCTCCCCTGGCCCATTCCTCTCCGAAAAGCACACCCCGGCAAAGGTCCCGTCGCCTCTTCGCAAACAAAGGGGTACTGTAACCCCTCTATTATCTGTAAATTCTCAATATCAATAAACTTACGAGAAAAAAGAGGACTTGTCATTTTCAGCTTTGCAAGGCGCTCGGCGAGCATCTGCCTTCTGCGCTCGCATTCGTACACCTGAAATGGCGTTTTACGCTGATTTTATATAAAAAGCGAGTAACTGGGAAGTTTAGAGAGAGAGAGAGAGAGAGAGAGAGAGACAGAGAAAGAGAGAGATTCTTAAGAGACCGCCGCACAAATATCGCAGATGAACTTTGGAACGTTGTGAGTTGCGATGACAGAGAAATTTTGACCTTCCGGCTAGAATAACAAGAATTTTTTTTCACTCTTTTAGAATGCCCTACAAATTAAGCCAGGCGAGCACTAACACTTGGTAAGCTGCGATCGATAAAAATAACTGTAAATTTCCGCAACAAAATTACTGCGCCATGTGGATCGGGGTTCTCAAATGACGGGCCGACCCGAGGGATTTTTTGGCACGGCCCGGGTTTGAAAAATTAAATTTTAAATTTTACTAATATAATAAATTTTAATTTTACTAATATATACGTCAATATTAGTCGTACAAAAAAGAATGTCACCGACCGGGAGCGAACCCTGGTCGTTTGGGTGGCAATCTGACTGGGTGGTCCAAGGCAAACGGGCCGAACCGGCCGGGCTGGGACGACCAAAATTTTCCAACTGGCCCGGCCCGGCCCGTAAGAACCCCGGTGGATAACGACAGGCGAACATTGGCACACAGCGTTCTCTGTCAAACTGGGAATCTTGTATATGTATGCCCACCCAGTTTATTAAAAAAGAGAGGGAAAATGTGTATCGCGACGTCATTTTCGGCCCTATTGACATCCGGCTGGTACCAAATACGGTAGACTATCTACGAATTAGCCAGGTATCACTAGGACCGTAATGGTATAACTTTAAACGGCTTTCACGCTAACATCAAAGCAGGAAAACTGGGGATAACCGGATCTATTGATTCCCGACACGACGTTCCAAACTTCAATTGTTGGCGTTTCGAAGCACGGCTGTCAGCAGGTGAACACCGTGTCAAGACACATTCATAGAAACCGGAGTTTCCTTGATTTACCGCAAAAGAAGAAATGTAGTCTTTATGCCTGTGTGAGAATGAGAGAGAGACCTTAGAAATCGGGCCAGCCCGGATCGAAAAAAAAATCCAACGGAATCCTCACCTCATCCTCCTTGAGCTCATGACTCGACTGCAACAGATTTTCAAAGGGATCGTCCTCCATTTCCAGTATCGCCTCCTTGAACACAATGCGAATATCCGCCGGCAAGGGGGACTCGGCCGTGAACGCCTTCTTCGTCACCCCATGCACCATTTTAATCCACTTGATGCAGTTGATGAATTCGTCGAACACTTGGTGGAAGTTGAATTGAAACGGCAGAAGGAAGACGAAAGAGTCGGCGGCCCACGTCCACACCTAAGACTTGTAGTTTGTAGTCAAATCACGGGTATGTATGCCCAATAGGGCCCGAAAACCCACCTTGTTATGAGGTTGCAGAAGATCTCCAAAGGCCTGTCGACAGGCGTCCATTCGCTGGTCGGAGAGTCTCTTCGTGATACAGACGTCCTTAAAAAGATAGAGCGGGTTACGGTAGGGTTACTGTCGCACCACTGCATTGACAATCTCGTATCCGTTCATGGTGATGGTCAGGTGAGGGGAGAGGGCGCTGAGCCCGTTGGCAGACTTGTCCAGTGTGAGGGAGGGAATTTTCCAGACCATTCTGAAATGGAATCTTTTTTCGGTAAATAGGGCTTGAGTATGGGCATTGCGCGCCCAAGGGTAACCGCGAAACTGCTAAGAGTATTCCATTGTGATGCGGCTGAGACGGACTCCACCGTGACACGGCTGATGGTAAATCCATACTGACACGCTAAACAGGAATTCTACCGTGATGCGGCAAAAGCAGTGGGCCTAAGGGTATTCCGCCGTTATGTGGCTATTGACGTGACGCGGCTAAGATAAATTCTACTGCGACGCGGCTTACTGTGTTTCTGACGTGACGCAGCTGGGGGTAATTCTACTATGACGCGCCCTCAGGTTGAACCCACCGTGACACTGCTATGGGCGGGGTTCTCACGGGCCTGGCCAGGCCAGTTGGTAAATTTTGGTCGGCCCGGCCCGGTCGGCCCGTTTTCCTTGGACCACCCAGTCAAAGTGCCACCCACACGACCAGGGTTCGATCCCGGTCGGTGACATTCTTTTTTGTACGATTAATATTGACTTATATGTTAGTAACAAACATTCTTAAGCAATTTAAAACAGTTTAAAAAAATTATTGTACCGATTTATACAAAATTTAAAATATGTTTTTTCACATCCGGGCCGTCCCAAAAAATTCACGACCCGGCGGGCCGGCCCGTCATTTGAGAACCCCAGCTATGGGAAAAGCCAGCGTGACGCAGCCGAAAGTAATTCCGCCATGACGCGGCTAACAGCAATTCCACTGTGACGCGGCTAATTGCAACTCCAAAGCGACCCGGGAGTGCGTAATGTTTCCGTGGCGCGGCTACAGTTCCGCCGTGACGCGGCTAAAACGAATTTGTGACTTGGCTGACCTGTGGTATCTAGGCAGATCCATGTCCAACTCCACCGAGTGATTGGTGAGTACCTTCAGCTGCATTATCTTCGGAGGCCTTCTCACCGAATCCACCTTCCTTCGCGAAGTAAATGCCCTAAATCCTCAAATTTAGCCTATTCTTTTCCCCAAAACCCACTCCTTTATCCCTGTTCTCAGATGGTACATGACTCTGTGAATCAGTGGCGACCAGCACACGTAGATAGGAGCATTGGATGAAATGGTTACGTCGCGGGTTACGGTAGAAGCAGCACTCTCCACAGAGACACAGAAAAGACTGGCTTCTCCTATCTGAAAAGCAACAGATTGATGTGCTGAAAAGCAGCAAGTCTGACCAATTTCATGCCTCTGTCCCTCCTTTTCTCGAAGGCTTCTCTCTTCTCCAGTCGTTTTCTGTCCTTGGCAGCTTGGCTCCAACAACGGGGCGTCTCTTCGCCGTCGTCTTCTTTCGAAGGCATGATCCTATCGGCTCTCAGGAGATCGGCCAGGTGGATTCCTTCGTCAGTCACTGCGGACATCTGGGAAAATAGAGTGGCTTGCATGGCTGGACAAGGAGGGTTTGGAGGGCTTGATACGTAAGTCAAAATGATGCGTCGGAGGCATAGAAGGGCGTCAGCCTGACGGTTCGGGGGGTCTCTCCAAGAAAAAAAATTATACACGAGGGGGTATCGCTAAGTCCCCTATAGGCCAATTTTAAAGGACGGGAGTCTCGCCATGACCCAAGCGACGGACCTGTGCCCATGTATGCTCGGAGGCAACGTAAGCCCCCCCCCATACATTGTCAAGCTCCGACAGAAGCGGTGGCAGGGCCGTCGCAATTTTAAGGTTTATAAAATTTTATTAAATAAAAAGGACCCTCGCAAATTTCCGAAGCTTTCCATAATAAAAGGGGGCGTGGCAAAATTGACCCGCGCGGTGGGTTGCCCAGGTATGAAGCCCCCTTTATGTTTTTGTGACCATTTTCAACTAGAGGCCGAATTAGGTAGTACCATTTTCAACAAAACGCCGAATTACGTAGGTACAGCGCCTCACGTCCAGCTATGGTGGCTTGCGACGCGGTTGAAGCACAGCTAAGCAGGGTGTGACGCAGTTAACAAAACTGTGACCCGGCTGAAAAAACTGCCACGCGGCTAACAAAATCGTGACGCGGCTAACCAAATTGTGACGCGGCTGACCGAAGTGCAACGCATCTAACAGAAGTGCGATGCGGTTGACCGAACTGTGACGCGACTAACCATGCTGTGACTCGGCTAATAGAGCTATGACGCGGCTAACCGATGTTATGTGACGCGGCTCACAGAAAGGATCGGTGGCTACCCACCACCAAGCATGGCAACGGACCGGCCCGCTCCAAAATTTTTCACGGACCGGCCCGACTAAACCGAAAATTTATGCCTTTTTTTCAATGTAAAAATCGAAGAAAACGAAAAAAAAATTCGGGACAGCCCGGCGCGGCCCCAAATTTTGCCAAGCTTGCCCACCATACTTACCCCGATTCGTGTCGATTTAACTGAGCAGACGAAGTCCGTCGTTCCATTCCTCTCCAGGGCCAGCTCTTCCGTCATACACAGCAGAAACGTAGCCTCATTCGCAATGCAAATAAGCGAAGTCCTAAAATTTCCCACAATACTTTAGGCTTTAAATAGCTGACGGCGGACGGAAATCGGCGGGCGTCCGCGGTTGAAAGGACATTTATAAGAGGACACTACGGCCATTTTCAGTCAAAGCTCAATTTGACAGCAGCTTTTTGCCACTGTGCGCCGCGTCAGGACGCTTCTGAGCCTCCAACCGGGCCGGGCCGCTTTCGAGCCTCCACCCTGGCTCTTCCCATGACCAACCGTTTACTTTTCAATTTGACCGTCAGTCTCTTTTCGGAAGATCGCGGAGACTTGGGCTGCAGCTCACTCAGCGATTGGACCAGCCGGTTGATCTAAAATCCACAAAAATCAACAAAATATCTTGGTTTCGCACCCTAGCGGCCAGTTTGTCGCTCCATTCCGCCTTGAAATCGTCCACACAGACCAAAAGCGACGGTTCCACTGGGTCAGACACGTAGGAGAGGATAGCCACGCCCACGTAGACCTTAAAAAAGGGGTCACCGTATGTAAAATATGGGGGAAATTACCGTATGACCCCACTGGTGGTGCTCGTAGCTGGCCCTCGCCGAAGTTTTTCCCGGATCCGCGACCAAGAGGCTTTCGGCGCCAAGTTCCCACTCGGAGGCGTTCTGGAAAACATGTAATGACTTTATAAAAATGAGCCTACCTTCGAAAACGTGAGCAATTGCACGGATACGGTAGATTGAATGGCGTCTGCATCGGAAAAGTTACAGTTCACAGAGTCTAGCTCCACCACCCATGTCACTGCCACTTCCGGCTGTCGGGTTGCGGTATAAGCATCTGTCGGGAACGTCTTCAGACAGCTGGCTGCCTCGGCGAAGTGCAGCTTCCACCAAAGCACGTCCTGTAGCAGGACGGAGGTCACAACGCTGTCCGAGCACAGTTTAACATCGACAGAAGAGGGGGAAGATTCCTGAAAATTAGACTTTTAAAGGATTGGAAGGATGAGGTACCGTAATCTCGGTGGAGAGGAGACCGGTACTGATGACAGTGTTGTTCATGTAGTCGGCCAGGGAGAGACCAACAACTTTCCCCGCTGTGATTCCGTTTTTCTTCTGGATTTCCACATCCGAAATGCGAAGAGAGAGGCTTCGTCTGAAAAATATATTATTCATTTGTTAGGGGTTCTTAAATTGCAGAGTCTCCGGTAAAATTTGGGTTTTTTGCGACAGGTAGATAAGTAGAAAACGCCTGGGGTGATTCCTACAGGCGCGGAAATTGAGAGCAACCGCACAATGCTAGAAGTTCGATCGAAATGAAGCACGGGGCAACATAAAATTACGAGGTCTACGCGAATTCGTAGATAATGGAACTAGAATGGATCCATCTCGCGATGTTCGGCCGACTGATATATCGACCTCCAAATTTGAGGCCTCAAAAACCAGGGTAAAAAAGCGCATAACCCCCCCCCCCCCCCCAATCAAAAACACTTAGGTCAATACGGTGTATATGACCTTCCGGGTATGGGCTTAGGCATGGACGATCGGTGGGGGGCATTTCCAACACACCTCAAGCGCACACTTCATTCTCACGGGTTCTCACGGGCCGGGCCGGAAAAGCTGGAAAATTTTGGTCGGCCCGGCCGGCCCGTTTTCCTTGGACAACCCAGTCAGATTGCCAGGTTTTTTTGTACGACTAATATTGACTTATATGTTAGTAAAAAACATTATTAAGTAATTTAAAACAGTTTTAAAAAATTATTGTAGCGATTTATACAAAATTTAAAAATTTGATTTTCAAAAACGGGCCGTCCCAAAAATCCCTCGGCTCGGCCCGTCATTTGAGAACCCCATTGGGTGTTATGGCAATTCTAGAGAACCATTTGCGGAACCAACGGATCTTACCCGTCCCGGTCTAGCTATGCCAAAGCGGCGCTACAACTACTTCTGAGCCTGGGCGCCAGTGCGACCTGGTATGAACAATGTTTTTGCCGCGTCGCTTGAACAACTTCTGAATGGCCGTGTCGCTGGAGTTCGTTGCAGCCATGGGGTATACCCACCTCATCCCCTTCAATGAAGGGGGGGGGCTTGATGCGTAAGCCCCCCCCCCAAATTGGTGGAAGGTAACGCAACCCCTTCTCTATTGTGTTATTGCTATTTTCAACCAAACGCCGAATTGCGTAGGTACCGCAAGCACTTCACATTATGGGCTAATTGACACGAATTTCAGTAGAGCATACATAAGTATGGAATTTATTACAAAAAGTGAGCGTACGCTGAAAATAGGGCAACCTTTAAGCCCATGTCAGATTCGTTGCAAAAGCTTCATAACGTTAACTGCGTGGGAAAAGGCCAATTTCGCGACACCCCTCGTGGCTGCAATCTCACCTCTGTTCGTTAGAAATCCCCGTGTAGACAACCGTGCAGTTGCTTATCGATACCGTAGCGTCCGACAGCTTCTGAAGCTTCGCCATCACCGGAACCCCTTCCGATCCCGTCGTCTTTGGGTGTCGCTCCTTCAGATCTCTCACCACGTCGAGGATTCCTAGAACGGGCAGAATCATATGCTTTCCTTTAAAACTCACCTCGGTAGAGGTTAACCGAGGGATCGGCCAGACGCAGACCAAGTCGGTTAAGGCCGCTGCTGGTGACATCGATGGAGAGTTGGAGGGAAACGGCGGAATTGGCGAGCAGGCGTTCGGGTGCGTCACTGCGACGGAGCAGCTTCGCCTGGGCCAGGTGGCAGGACAATTCCAGCTGCCAACTGAAAATAAAGTTGTGTTAGGGGTATAACTGCTTTTAATAGTTTGGCCCCTCGTTATATTTGAACCTCCATCATACTTGGCCAACCTCCGCGAGCCGTGGCTCTGAGGGTGTCGCAATTTTACTTTTACCCAATTTTTGTAAAGGAAGGGGGTCGCCGTAAATTTTGAAAAGTTTTTCTAATTTAGGGGGTTGTCGCAAAATAAACCCCTGCGGTAGGTTGGCCAAGTACGACCTCCATACCAGTTTTTAGATGGGGTGCTCTATTGACATTGAGAAAAAGCGGATTTGGGGGGATTTGATAGTGGGGATAAAGATTGCCTACTTCAAATGTAGCCCCATTATCATACCTGGACACGTAGTGCTTGCGGGACCTACGTGTTTGGGGTTGCTTATTGTGGGGGCTTTGTAAAAATGAGGGTCCTTGGCTTTTGGGGACCCCCTCCTATTTGGGGGACCTTACTTTTTGAGCCCCGATCCGTACCGTGTCCAGGTATGCCCATTATACAAAAGAGTCCCCATCGCTATAGCGACAGTTATCCAAAACGAGCACCCACTATATCGTAGGTAGTCTCACAGTAAAGTTTCCAGCAATACCCCCACATAACCGAAATAAGCCCCCTTGGAAATATCGTAATAATCAATCTACTGTAATCATTGCAAATGTAGCCATTCCCAAATGGACCCCCACAATTATAACGCTATGGTGCTCCCCTGCAACCATTCCATTTGCTCCCCCACCAATCCAGATCGCAGGGAGTCCCACTTTAAGCATTTAAATGGCACCTTTATCCAAAAATAGCCCTCTTCAATGAATCGTAATGGCTATCCCACTTTAAGAATTCGACTTTAACGAAAAATCCCAAATAAGCCAGACCCCACACCGTCATGATAACCCCGCTGCAAGAATTTCAATTATACCCCACCCACCCCAAACCAAACAGTCATCCACAAATGGTAATCGAAAAGCCCCCCCCCCCCCCCCCCCCCGGTTAATCGGAAAGGGTTCGGCGACTATACTGTAAGTTTTGAAATGATGAGCATTTAAGTTAACCCCACTTTCTTGTGAATTGTAAATTAGTGGGTCCCGCACCACATGTAAAATGAGAAATGTGGGGGGTCGCGCAAAACGAACCCCATAGGTAGCTTGCTCATGTATGATTCCAGAAGTGTTTACGCGGAGAGGGGGAGTTTTAGTCACATCTTGTGGGGTCGCATTTCTTATCCACGCAAATTCCCCTAGCCTTTAACCCTTAAAATGTGACAAAATCCATAAAACTCACCCCTCTCGGCTTCTGAAAGCCTCGGCGGAGAGTTCATCAACAGAAACGTGAAGCATACATTCCGGAATGACATCGAAGAGCACCAACTGTACGCTGGTCACGGAGAGACCACAGTACTGAAAAAACCACCCGTTTGGGTGAAAATACACTTACGTACCTGTACAAGGTGGAGGAATCGTCCAAGGGAGGTGCCGCCGGAAGTGCCGGTTTTGCTCTCCTTCGGCAGAAGATGGGAATCCGCTTCTATCCGTACATCTCCGAAGCGGATAAGGATGGGTTTACTGTAATTTTAGCGGGTGTAAAGGGCGAAAAGGCTAAAACTTGCCTAACTTGTTGAGGAAACAACTGGAGGGAGCAGTGGTCGATATGGATGGAGACGCCGTTGCGCAGACGGAAGCGAACATCGGAGAGGCGGAGCCAACGCACGTCACCGACGCTGATGGGGCATCGGGCGACGAGGGAGAGCACAGAGGAGACGATCCAACCACAGTATCTGCAAGAAGAGGTTGCATGAAATTCTGGTCCGGAAGGTCGTCCAGCATCCTATCACGGCATTTTCACCACAAATGTATGGAGATAAGCTCCCTTCGACTCGGCATGTCTCAAATGACAATTTAGCTGGGCTGGATGGTGAGAACAGCTCGGTACGTGAAAAAAAAAACGCTGGTACACGGGTTACGCATAATATTTTAGTGCTGGTTAAAAAAAACGCACCCACAGGCTGCCATTCTGAGAAAAAAAAATTGGCTGATCAAGAAAAAATATATGATTATGGTTAGAAAATGTCTACATATTTGTAGACGGGCAGTATGCCCTGCGTGTCCGGAATTTACAAGGAATGCTAATGAGCCAATTTCCATTCTAATTCGCTGAGAGAGCGCTGGAAACGAGGAAGGTGCGAGACAACTTAGTATAGTTAATTCGCATAATTTCGGACCGTAGCCGATCGAAAATAAAAAGAAAAGCCTCCTCAGTGCCCTTTTCAAAATGGTAGAAAAAATTCAAGGGAACTTACGTTCCCTCCGAGGCCATTTAGAGGGCTTGCGTAGCAAGCCCACCAAACGATCCTTGTCGAGTGACGTCTTTCTTCGTTTCCAGTCTATCCAGACCCGATTTTGCGCTTTTTTAAAAGCTAGGGCAGCTTTTCCAAATTCTCTAATTATTGAGTCTCCGGGTCTGTGGGCCAAAAGTCTGGAAATTTGCAAGTGCGCTTTTGTAATAATTTACGTACTTGGTAGGTGGTCTACCGTATTTCGTGCCAGTCGGTATGGCTCAAACCTTTGTAATAAAATAAATGAAGGCATGTTTCTCTCGGTTGTAGATTTCAGCTTTTGACGTTTAGAAACATAACTTTAAACATCTGAATCATACTTGGGCAACCCACCGCGTGGGTCCATTTTGCGACAGCCCCCTTAATTATTGAAAAAATCGAAAAGATGCGACGGGCCTCCTTCTTTAACAATTTTGCTAAAATCTTCAAATTGCGACGCCCCCTACTGCCGCTTTTGGCGGAGCTTGACCATGTACGATCTGAATTGTGACCGTATCAGGTGTTGCCATGACGATAGCTTGGTTGTTGAAAAATGCCTCAGGCGATTTCCTAGGGAGACAGAAACTTTACTGTAAAAACAGGGGCAAAGCAAAGTGTAAAACTGTTGTTAATTAATAGCAGTACTTAATACTGAAACAGGTCAGGCCCGAAAATTCCCGAAGTGGGCACCGCGGGCTAGCCCGTGATTCGATAACCCATAACATCTCTCACCTGCGGAAGATCCAGACGGCTAGACCAACGACTAGTAGAAACAAAATCATCCTAGGAGATCATCCCTGCAAAAGTGAAATTTAGAGTGAAAGCGGCATACCTTGGGAACCAAATGAATGGGTTTTCAAAAGTGAGGGGGGTTAGTCTAGTATTTCATACAAAATTGACAGGTAACCTTTTTTCTTCACAAGAAGTGAGGAGGGTATTCCGTTTCTCAGCCAAAAAGTGAGGGGGTTAACCCAGATTTTTCGTCAAAAAGTGATGGGGGGTCCCTCCATGACCGGCCACTCCCAAAGTATGGAAAGCGGGCTGGCCCGTGACCAAAATTTACACAGAAATTGTCAGAAAAAGGCCCGAGGCGCTTTTAACCACTCGGCAGGCTGAAACGCGGGATGGTCCGAGAAAAATAGCCCCACAAATGCAGAAGCACAATTGTTGCATCTCCCTTTCCTGCCCACGACAAGTTGCGTGCATTGCGTACCCGGCAAAAAATAGCGTGCCAACTGGGAGACCCAGAAATTCCATTGCATAACTGTATTTGTAGATATATCAAGGTTAATACTTCAATAATTTTTAAAAAAGTATTATTAATTAATGTATTCATATAAATACAAATATACAAAGGTTACACCTATTTCGCACACGTGAGATCGAGGCGAAACTCGAGAGGGTGAAAAGGCAACGGTGAGCGAGTGAAAGTGGGGAGGGATGAGGGACTAGAATGATCACAGAATGGAGGCAGTGACACTATATACAACAGGGCAACAATGGGACGACCCGTTTGTTTACTCGGCTTCGGGGAAGATCAGCATGAAGGCGACGACGATGAGGACGCCGAGGAATAGACAGGCGATCTTCCGCAGGCGGGGGCCTTTCTTATCAAGTTCGTGGGGAACCACCTCGAAGGTGGTGATGTAGAGGAAGGTACCACAGGCCAGACCTGAAAAATGCCAAAATAATGATTTCAGGTTTGATCTCAGACTTTCATCGGGGTTTTCAACTTATGCGCCCGTACACCGTGGGCGTCTGACAATTGACGTAAAATTGGGTAGCCGGGGTCATACATGGGCAAGCTCCCCAATATGGGGCGGTAGGGGCGTCGCAATTTTAAGTTTTCGGCAGTTTTTCTTAGAAAAGGAGACCCGTCGCAAATTTTCGACGCTTTCAACAATCGAAGGGGGCCTCGCAAAATTGACCCCCGCGGTAGGTTGCCCAGGTATGGCCGGGGTTCTCACGGGCTGGGCTATTCGTAACATTTTGGTCGTCCCAGCTACGTTGGAAGGGCCTCACAATCGGTCTGGCTCATTAGAAAATTGGGGTTTTCACATGAAATTTCTTGCCAAAAATCAATCGATTCTCAACCATTACCTTGCAAAATCGACGCCACCAGGGCGGCCGTTGTCTTCTTTCCTCCGGAAATCAGCGCCATTATGGAGATTCCACCGAGCCCGCCGATAAGAACCTAAAAAGGGAATATTTAAAAAAATAAAAGAGGCAAAACCTGTATACTGAAGCAGATGGCACAGAGGGCGACCCACGGCGTGGTCATGCCGCTTTGAACCAGTCTCACGCCCATGCTGAAGCCGATGATGCACTTGTGGAGGATGAGGGCGGCGAAGACCTGGAAATTTCGCTTTTAGAGAGAGAGAGAGAGAGAGAGAGAGAGAGAGAGAGAGAGAGAGAGAGAGAGCGAGAGATTACCTCGAGTAACTTTGAGGCGTCTCCTATAACAGCCAGCGACAGTCCCTCGAAAAGAGCGTGAAGCGAAAGGGCTAGGACCTAAAACACCCAGAAACAAAAATAAGAAAAATAACAAAATTTACCAAAAGAATGGAGCCCAGCTTGGATTCGGCCGACTCGTCCACCTCCTGGTGTTCGTGGCTGTGGCTACTGCTACCGTACTCCTCTTCGTGTTCGTGGAGGTGAATATGGGGGTTCGATCCGAACACCCCCCTCTCTCGCGCTTCTAGAACCACCTAAAAAGAGTGAATTCGAGAAAAAATCTGAAAAATGTCTACTTGTTCTATGGTGAGGACGAAGAGAAGGCCTCCGGCCACTGCAGCTTCGGCTATGGGGAACGAGGTCTCGACGCCGGCCTTCTCGAACGATTCCAGGGCTTCTAAAAAAGCAAATGAGTTCACAGAACTCCAGCAATAGACTACAAAATAACATTGGGAACTGGGTTTGCAGCAAAAAGACTCCAACATCCACACTAAATGACCAGATGGTTGGAGAACGCCACAGCAGACAACTAAATTGTGCTGCGAGCCACAACTGACCACCGATGTGCTAGGATATCGCAAGCGAAATCCTAGGCTGAGCAACCTCAAACAACGAAAATTTTGGTGTATTCCACAGCGCATGGCAAGAACCCTGTTGTTGGTCACTGCGGGCAGTAAAATCATGAAGTGAGCCTTAGCGGTAAACAAAAATCCAGGAGTATGCAACATCATCCAGCCAAGATTCCGAGGAAGGCCACAGCGCACAACGACAGCCCAGGTTTATGCCACAACAAACAGGGAAAACATGAGACGGGCCACATCGAACAATATCGTCCATGCTGCGCAAAAAAAAAAACACTGTTGTATGCCACTGTGGGCCACCAAAACCCGGACCTACGAGACCTCCAAGGCACCATTCGGGGGGCTTACGTGTCGAGTCCCCTAACGATACCTGTCAAGCTGTGGCCACAGCCATACCTCGGGAGGGTATAGTCAGCTTACCCCAGGTTAAGGGGGTAGAGGCTCCAAAACACAGAAGTTAAGGTGGTTTAGACAGTATTTTCATTAAGTTCAGCTCTGAAGACCAAAAGTTAAGGGGGCTACCCCATTTATGCCCCCAAAAGTTACAGGTGGGTCCGTCAATTGCCAGGGTCTCCCGTGGTATGGCCACAGCATATAACAAAATCTCGGGATTGGCCACAATGGATAAACATAACGTAGAAAAAGGCCACAGCGCAGAGCAGAAACCCTTTGCTAGTATTAAGCAAAATCGAGCGGTAGGCTACAGACATATATCAACAAGCTATCCGTGGTGTTCATTTGCGACAGCCCCCTCTGTTAATGAAAGTTTCAAAAATTGGCGACGGGCATCTTTCTCGCGGAGCAAAAAGCCTATTTGGGCCACAGTAGACATAGTTCTCACGGACCGAGCCGACTTGAAAAAATCCTCGGCCCGGCCCGTCCACTCGGACCACTCAGTCAAACTGTCACCCACACGACCAAGGTTCGATCCCGGTCGGAACACTTAATTTTTGCTAACTTTAGTTCAAATAGGTAATAGAAGTATAATGAAAGCGTTTTCGGGGTTTAAAAAAATTGACGTAAGCTAAAATAACCATTTAAAGAATTTTTAATTTGACAAGTTTACAAACAGGGCCGAAACGGGCCGGGCCGGCCCGTCATTTGAGATCTATGACAGTAGACAATCAACATTCCGCAGCTGGCCAAAGAACGTCATCCGTTCACGGCCACAGAGCCACAACTGCAAGTTATAAGAAACCTAACCTGGTAATAAATCCAGAAGGCAAGCTGCTAAGAAGACTCCTCCTCCGACACAGGCCACGTAGGAGGTGATGTGGCTGCGGGCCCAGTCGCTCCGCAGAACCGTCGCCACCTGCATATTTCTTTTTAAACAAAATATATGTAAAATTTAAAAAAAATGAAACCAACCATACAGGCGAAGAAGGTGAGGGCGAAGAGGACCAGGAGGAGCAGGGCCCGGAGGGAGTCACGGGCCGGGTTTCCATCGCCCACCGTGGCCAATTCCACACCGACGGGGGAGATAAAATCAACCCAGTGCGGTCGCATGGCTGGAAATGAGATTTTTACGGTGCAAGGGGAGAAAAGGCGAAAAAATTAAAAGAATGCGGGATTGTAATGGGATGACACATCAAAATTCGTCAGAGCTTCTTACTCTGACTCAGAGGAAGAAAAACAACCGGCAGATAAACAAAAGGGCCATGCGAAAAGTAAACAAGAAATTTCTCATTTGGTCGAAACATTTCGCTACCGATTGAGAGAATTCCGACCCGAAAACAGCAATTTTGTCAACCACACGACCAGGGTTCGATCCTCACCGGATCCTCACCATTTGCGTTTTTTACTATTATTTTCATGTTGGCCACACAATTATAGTATAAAATACAGTATGACTAAATCTAGTTTTTAAAAGCGCACCACCCCGAAATATGGTGGAACATAAAAAAGTTTAGTGACCGCCAGGGTGAGCCATAGTTTGTATAAAAAAAAAATAATTAGCATTTTTCCATCGAAAGGGGGTGCTGACGGTCCAATTTATCCACTAAAAATCGCTCGTTTTTCCAAGCAAAACAATCGAAATCACAGTAGTTGTCAAAAAAACCAAAAGGGTGTTGGCTCATCCCAAACAATCGATATTCAGATTCATGGTTTTCGTTGTGGGACCAGTTCACGGCGTGTACATGTTATCCAAAAACCATCGCGGTTAAAGGACTGTGTTGGGATTCGATTATATGGCACGCTTGGTTCGTGAAATAAGAACAGTACCGTTGGTTAATGAAAACAGTGGCAAAATCGACAGTTTTAACCAGCTGGCTCGCTTAAGCCTGAATTTAAATCAATTAAAACTGACAGTGCGTTTTCGCTGTGGGGACCATTCAGACAAATTTCCTTATAAATCGTGGTAAAGTCATAATCGGCAGAAATCAGCCAGGAAACAGCTAAATTGATCTCGAATCGGCCCAATCTCGCTTTTCACAGGTAAAACGGCGGGAGTTTAATTATGCTCCAATGCCAAAAGGTGAATAAGGGTTTTAAGGCGGAATTCAGTAACTTTCGTGAGCATACCGTGGGCGCTTCGGAACCCCTCGCACGCAAATCGTGCCTAAATTTGTCTGTCATATTTCTTTGGTAGTTTCCAACTTTATTTGGGCAACTTTCCAATTTCAAAACAGTCCTTTAACCGAGATCCTTTTGACGGCCTTCGTCTGTCCGTGTCGTGGAATTTTGGGGCAATTGGCCGATTGCCAAATGGAGAAGTCAATCGATATTGTCTATCCGGGTTTTCGTTGTGGGGCCCGTTCACGGCGGATGTAGCATGCCCTTGATTGGATAACAGTTAAAGGGCCATTTGGGAATTCTTTCACAACCAAATCTATCAGTTTTCGGAAAGAAGAATTCGTTGCAAGACAGATTTTCAAAATTATTATCGGGCCAGCCCGAGTAGAGAGAAGTTAGAGGGAGGGCAGGCCCGTCACCGTGAAAAAAAAGATGAATGAGGCAATTTTGACAAGGAAACCAGCCGTTAATCGAAATAAAACGATATCATCAGCTAGAATTAACCATACCAAAATTTGGGGCCGGGCCGAGAAAATTTTGGGAACCGATCGGCACGAAGGAAACAATTTTCTCGTTATTTTTGATTTTAACATCGAAATAGTGAATTTTTTCGGCCCAGTCCGGCCGAAAAAAAAAATTGGAAGTGGCTTGCCATGGTTGGCCAACATTTTCGCTGTGGGACCAATCAGTGATTTAATTGCACAGGCATTTAATTTCGACAGGAATCTTTGAAATCGTTCTCACACCCGTTCAAATCTCGCTTTTGGGTGGTAAAGGATGGAAAATAGAGGAGAAGTCGGCATTTTTCAATTTCTCCATTTCCGAAGCCAAGGAGTAGGATTTGGGGGATTGCCAAATCGAGAAGTTGATAAAGACTGACTGGCACAAACCAAAGAACCCATAAGAAACAAGAGAAGAAATGAATAGGTTTATGTCGCGGAAAGAAATGTACGAAATTACAGAGGTGAAAGTCACTGGGGGAAAGGCAATTATAGGCACGGCTGATATGAGAATAATCATAACAAAATGGGGCTGATGAGAATACCCGTAACAAAGTGATAAAATAGGGGGAATTAGCTTCTAGGGAGGATAAACATACCCTAAGGATCTGCGGGGGGGTGCGCCGGGGAAAATCGGGACCCTGAGTCAGGAGAGAGGTTTTCGGGGGGCCCGCAGGGGGGGGGGGGAAATTGTGTCCTCGAAAACGCGTAAAAACGGGGGGTTCCGCCGGCCCACCGGACCCGCCAAAAAATCCGGGGGGCTCCGCCCGGACCCAGCCGCACCCACCAATTTAGGGTATGAGGACAAAGGGCGGATCAAAGTACTCGTACTGGGGAAAGTGACAAAGTGAGAGGGATCTGGGAGGGGCGGGGCGTCGTGAATCACGCGATCACGTGTTCACGTTCTTGCGCTCTTCGCCGCGCAGCTGCAGCTTCTCAGTCTCTAGCGTGACTCGGCGCTCGTCCTGCATCGCCACGCGCTCCCACTCGTTGGCATCGCAGTGCTGAAATCAACCAAGATTGCTAATTTTCGACAAATTTCGTCATATTATTCCAATTTCCCTCGAAATGTCGACAAAATTGTGCAAAACAGTTAACGCAGAAGAGCCAAAATTGCAAATAACCAGCGAGGCTAGCCCAAAGGCACAAAATTATCGCCCGAGGCTGATAAATCAAGCCCAATAGCGAATTAAAAAGCGAATATAACCCAGTTATGTGGCAACGCAGTAACCGAAGTGCCAGAATTTCCCCACAAATTTGATAGGGTTTAAAGTAATGTTAGAAAATGTTAGCAAATGTTAATGTTAGAAAATATCAGCATTAGAACTGCGAAATTGAAGGAAAAGATCGGAATCAGTCGAAAAAAATAACCAAAAAAAATGCATTTTTTCGATTTGGAAGTTAACAAAAAAACCTAGTTTTCCAGACCTTGCGATGCGAGAGGAGGTCATTGATTGAATCAGACAGGAAGTCTGCCATAAACATAGCCAGGGATTGCGCGAGATGACGAAAAAGCGCCGCCGACACGCCGTGATCACGTGTGGTGGTTTATAAACTGGCATTCCAATCTACAGATGAACGATACTTACGAAAAGCTCAAACAATTTTTTTAACTTTAAAATTAAGCGGTGCCGAAAGAATTTGTTCAAAAGGTGGCTGTGCAGTGAATTTTTGTAAAATTATATTGAAGTAGCGGAATTTTTGGCTAAAACACAGCCACTTTGGTCACCGCAAAATAGCTTTCGTTAACCGCGCTGCAAAAAATTATTTCGTTGCTTCGCTCTTTCCACTACTTAGCCGCACTGATTAAAATGAAAAAGCAGATTCGCCTTGGCCGTTGTTTAGCCGCGTCGCTCGGAATTACTCGTAGACATGGCATTATGCCCGCTGTTTAACCGCATCACTTGGAATGGTTCGTAGCTGAGACATACAGTTTTGCGTGACCAACGAATTGTAGTCCCCTAGCATTGTGGGGGGGGGCTAGATTTAGAAGCCCCCCTACTAAAACTGCTTTCACTGATGAACACCGGCAAAAGGAGAGAAACCAGACGGTCTCTCCGGAGAGAATAGTACCGTTCCGTATCTTGAGCACGCGACCTTTATCGCCCTCTATCAGTTGACCAGACAGCCGTTTTTCTGTTGTTCCAGGCGAGCGATTTCAAACAAATTTCGCTGATACGATTCCAATTTTGACTAATACAGGGCCAGCTAGACCCAGGATCATTCGAAGGACGGGATTTTCAGCGAGGTTTCCCAGTTCTCAGGAGACTTCGAGACATTAAGGCTTTAAAAAGTACCTCGCAGGGCTTGGTGGGCATGAGGCCGTAGGCGACCGTTCTCTTCTTGCAGCCGCCGCACTTGAAGAATCTCTTTTCGGCCGTGTGGCGCTGGACGGCGTGGCCCTGCTGCATGCAGAATTCGCCTTGGGAGGGGGCCGTGTAGTGGCACTTGAAAAGCAAAGATTACGGTATTTCGAGCAAAGAGGCCTCACCTTCTTGCAGGTGACGACCTTGACGTTCTTCATCACCATGCAGCTGGTGGCGAACGACTCCACCTTCTCTTTGTGCGCCACGCTGTCGAAGTAGCGCTGCTCGGCGCTCAGCTCCTCCTGAAAATGGAAAAATTAGATTGGTCACATCGCTTGAAATGGTCCTAGGAGCGCCGCTTTGTTAGCTGTTTACCTCAAAACTTAGAATAATTTGAGTTGTGCCGCTTTGACCGCTGTTTAGTCGCGTTCTGATGACCGCTGCACAGCCGCGTGAAAAGACCCCTGGGTACGTCGGGGTTCTCACAGGCCATTTGGAAAATTTTGGTCGGCCCGGCCCGTTTTCATTGGACCAGCCAAACAGATTGCCACCCACACGACCAGGATTCGATCCCTGTCGGTGACATTCTTTTTTGTACGACTAATATTTACGTATATGTTAGTAACATACATTAATAAGTAATTTAAAACAGTTAAAAAAATTATTGTACCGATTTATGCACAAAATTTAAAATTTCATAACCGGGCCGGGCCGTCTCAAAAAATCCCTCGGCCCGCCCGTCATTTGAGAACCCCGGGGTGCGTCGCTTTGCCCGCTGTTTAGCCGCGTCGCTCGAAATTACTCGTGGACATGACGTTATGTCCGCTGTTTAACCGCGTCGCTTGAAATGACTGCTTTGCTATGACCGATGTTTAACCGGGTGGCTTGTAATAACTCTTCGTAATGCCCGCTGTTTAGCCGCGTCGCTTAAAATGGCTCCTTAATTGATTGCTCGGTCTACTGTTTAACTGCATCGCTTTAAATGACTGTCCGCTGTTTACCGGCATCGCTTGGAGCCTCTTTGACCGCTGTTTAGCCGAACTATGACGGCCGCTGTTCAGCAAAACCGCATGAAAAAAAAGATCCTTAGGTGCGTCGCTTTGACCGCCGATTAACCGCATCGCTTGAAATCGCTCCTAGTTGATCTGCTTTGCCCGCTGTTTAACCGCGTGGCTTCAAAAGACGCATAATTGTTTTGAACTGTCCGCTGTTTAACCGCGTCGCTTGAAATCGCTCCTAGTTGAATTGCTCTGCCCGCAGTTTAACCGCGTGGCTTCAAAAGGCTCATAGTTGATTTGATCTTTCCGCTGTTTAACCACATCGCTTGAAACGGTTCTTGGTTGATTTGTTTTGCGAGCTGTTTAACCGCGTGGCATCAAAAGGTGCATAATTGTTTTGAACTGTGCGCTGTTTAACCGCGTCGGTCGGAATTACTCGTCGATATGTCGTTGTGCCGCTGTTTAACAACGTCATTTGAAATGGCACTTAGCCCCGTCGTTATGTTCGCTGTTTAGCCGTGCCGCTTATAATAACTCAAAGTTGAATCGCTCTGTCCTCTGTTTAACAGCTTGAAATGACTCTTAGCCACGCCGTTTTGACCGCTCTATAGCCGCAGCACTCGAAAAACTCGCCTTGTCCGCCTCCTTTTCGTGGAGACTCTTCCTCTTCAGCAGCTTCTGCACCTCGTCGCCGTTCGTCATGGCTCCCAGCTGGCGCCGCTGCTTCGCCGGCGTCCCTCCGCTCGTCTCTGCGTCTCCTGAAGCAAAAAATTAAGCTCCAGAAGCCGAAGGACCACTCACCTGCCGTCCTTTTGACGCCCTTCGCTCCTCCGACCGCTCCAGTCTTCTTGTTCTTCAGAATGGCGATGGCTCGCAACTGAAACTTCCATTTTCGACATTCTCCGAAATTCACGGGCCAGCCCGTATCCACGTATTCCCCAAAACTCACCCTGGCCGCTTCGTGCTCGGAATCCCTGGACTTGGTGTGGCCCAGGTTTATCTCTCCGCCGGTGCGCAGTCCGAAGCCGAGGGTGGGCGCGCGGTTGATCGCCGCCTGTTTCTTCACCTCCTTAAAGAAGAATTGCCAAAATGCACAAAAAAGTAAAAACCTCTCGCTCCTGGATGAAGTTCGACATGGAGACGGGCTTCTGCTTGGCCTCCTTCGCCTCCGGCTGCTTGTTCTTGAGCGTCTCGTGTCGCTGGAGGTTCCTTGCGCCGAGGAGGAAGGCCTGAAAATCAGAATTGAAAAATTTTTTTAAAAAAAATCTATAGACTGATTTTGAGTAAAATCGGCAAATAACTGGAGCATGTTTTGGCTACAAGACGACTGTCCCACGTTAGAAGCGGCCTAAGGCTACCCAAAGCCCTTTAGAAACGGCCTAAAGCTACCCAACTACTGACAGAAGCGGCCCCACATCAAACGTGGCATGATGTTGCTTAGTCACGGCTGCTAAGTTTTCGGGAAAAACGGTTTGAGGCTGCCCGCTTTTGAGCAGAAGCCACCTAACTTTAAGGCTCCTCTAGTTTCCAAAGCGACCCGAACCGATCCAATTTCGACAAGCGACCTGAGGCTACAGAAGTTCCATGAGAAGCTTCCATAGGCTGTCCAGTAAGCTCGAAAAGCGGCCTCAGGCTGCCTAGTTTGAGAAGCAACCAGAGGCCACCGATGTTCCGTCAAAAAACACCCTCGTAAAACGCAGTAAAAAGCGGCCGGAGGTCGTCGAAAATCGGCCGCACGCTTCAAGTTCGCAATTCAGTCCAAGGCTAGTGTGAATCTAATAGAAGTGGCCAAATGATACCCAACCGCTAGAAGCGCCCTGAGGCTACCAATACAAAAAGCCCACTCTGTCGCTCATAATGGCCTTCAGCTGGGTCTGCTCCTCCTGTTTCGTGGTGGTCTTCTGGCCCGTGGCCTTGAACGCCGTCCCACCAGCCACCTTCATCGTTCCCGCCGCGTTCACACTGCCCGTGGGCACCATCGAAGCCGCTGTCCTGCATGGCCTAAGGTACTCAAATTACAATAGAAAAGAGATGATTGGATACCTGTTGGCTCCGCTGTTGACCATCAGCCCGGCCGGCTGCGAGGGAGCGAAGGCCTTCTTCCTGGCGGCCACGGCACTCACGTTGTTGAATACTCCTGAAGAGAAAATCAGTTACAAGGGAGGGAAAGGCCGATTAGACAGGGTGTGAAGAGAGAGAGAGAGAGAGAGAGAGAGAGAGAGAGAGAGAAAGCTCACCTCTCTTTGAGGACAGCTTTCTCGCCTCACTCATGACGTGGTAGACGCAGTACTCCGATGAATCCGTGTTGACAAAGTTCGAGCACCTCGCGCCGCTCTGACAGATGCCTTTGCAAGAAGCAAAGTTCGAGCTGAAGCCGAGGTCGATGACCTGCGACTTCTTCGACACCTTGAGTGTCACCAGAGGGTCTGAAACACCAACATTTCCATAAATTCCAGCAATTCTTGTACCTTTGGAGGGGCCTTGCTGAGCATCGCCCATCTGGGCTGAGACGAGGGCCACGGTGGAGCCGGCCTGCAACTTCCAGTGCTCCTTGCACGCCTCTCCGAAGAGGAGGACTTTGACGGGCTTGTCCTGGCAATTCTGAACAGGGAATTTAAGGGGGTTCCCGAAAAAGAGACCCACCTTGAGATCGTGGATCTTCCATATGAGGTACTCGTGGCCGTTGGCGCTCTTCTTGGTCTCTCCCTTGTCCACGACCACGCCCATTGTCACCCAGCTGTCTGAAAATTAGAATATTAGGATTTTTAAAGAAAAAAAATGGCGTCAGCAGACCAATTTCAACGGTAGGCAGCCTCAAGCCGCTTTCACCACGAGAAAGGCAGTCTCAGGCCGCTTTCACCACAACAGGCGGCTTCCAACATCAGATAGGCAGCCTCAGGCCGCTTTCAACGCAAAAAAGCAGCATCAGGCCGCTTCCAACATCGGATAGGCAGCCTCAGGCCGCTTTCAACGTAAGATAATCAACCGCAGGCCGCTTTCAACGCAAGAAAGGCAGCCTCAGGCCGATTTCAACGCAAAATAGGCGCGGCAAAACAGCCACAGGCATACCTGGGCAACCTACCGCGGGGGTCAATTTTGCGAGGCCCCCTTCAATTATTGAAAGCGTCGAAAATTTGCGACGGGTCTCCTTTCTAAGAAAAACTGCCGAAAACTTAAAATTGCGACGCCCCTACCGCCCCATATTGGGGAGCTTGCCCATGTATGGCCACAGGCCGCTTTTAATGACAAATAAACATCCAAAGGTCACATTTGATGCAATCCCGGTAGCCATATGTCTCATTTAAATGAAAACAAACAGCCTAATACCGCATTCGCCAAGCTCAGGCCGCTTGTGGCAAATATTCCCAGGGCATAATGAGTCCTTTAAAATTCTCACCTTTCATTTCCTGGCCATGGCGCAGGGACATCAGACGGATCTTCTGGACTCCGTCGACCAGGGTGTCGAAGGTCATTGACGAGACGCGCAGAGTCCTTAAAAATCAGTTAAATATACATAAAAACCAAAAAATTACTTGATTTTCATTCCGAAGAAGTTGTCGTAGGCGGCGACGGCCGGCTTCTCCTGCAGGAACTTGGCGATGCCGAGGCTCGGCTTCTGGACGGCGGCCGTGGGCTCGGCCTTGGCGGACAGACGGATGTGGGTCGTGGGGGAGCTCCTGCTCAACAGTTTGGTGATGGCCTTGCCAGAGTCGTTCAGAGCCCTAAAAAGAAGAATTACTTTAGGTTCTCAGAATCATACGGGCCCGGGGCTGGCCCGAGAAATTTCATCGCACGGCCTAATAATTTAAACAAAAGTATGCTCCTCGCCAAATCTAATAAGGACGCAGAAACCTTATTTAAAATTCAAAAACTGAAAACCTAAACGTAACTTTAAGGTTCTAAAGCCCAACAAACGCAAAAAAGTCCTGAATCTAAAGAAATTCATACTTCGCTGGTGGTCTACCCGATTTCGCGCCAGCTAGGTGTCAATAGGGCAAAAAGTGACATCACTTAGAGACCCTGTTAGGGTCCTAATATGGCACTGTTAACGTTGAAAAGTGTGGTCTATTGCTGACCTCCAAGCATGGCAAGGGGCCGGCCCGGGCCGGCTCCAAAATTTTTCACGGCCCGGCCCCACCTGGCCCGGCCCGACTCAACCGAAAATTTATGCCTTTTTTCAATGTAAAAATCAAAGAAAACGAAAAAAAATTTTTCGGGCCGGCCCGCTTCAAAATTTTTCTCGGCCGCCGGCCCCAAATTTTACCATGCTTGCTGACCTTAAAGTATCAAATAGCCTCGTTTATATTTTCAAACCAAATTTAACTAAAACTTAATTCCAGATTACGAACCAAAAGGTCCAAATTCCAAAATAGGCAGCCTCAAGCCGCATTCAACTTGGTCGTAAATGAAAGTTTCTGTTTTCGGACCAAGTTAAATTTATGAACATTATGCTCCTTAGCTCGATGTTTTTAGCCCCCTTTGAGCCTTAGCTTTTTCTAAGACCTTGAAAACAATAACAAAACAAATCTTTAAGGCCTAAGACACCCTAACCCTAAGGTAACTAAACGTTTACTCTGAGCTTAAGAACCACAAGTTGCCAAAACGAGCTTATATTCTCATGGAAGGTCTACAGTAACCCCGCTCTTTAACCGGGGTCCATCTCTTGACTTCGGAGCATACCGGAGTCACCGCTGAGCATTTTCATTGTCGCTCTGGAATTAGAAATATAAAAAAACCTACTCCTTTTCGTAGAGCTCCTCTACATCGGAGTCGTCAGACTCCATCGCCAGCTGCTCCTTCACATCGCTCTTCGAGGCGGCCGTGGGGCGGTCCTGGGTGTCCCCAGTGGGAGTGGCGATGCGGTCCTCCTAAAAAATCAATTTAGTACTCAAAAATCTAAGAAAATGTACCTCCTCGTCGAAAAAATCGTCGTCGGCCACATGGGTGGCGGTGGAGTAGAAACTGCTGTCGCCGACGGTTCTATAAATAAAATTTTGATTAAAAAAACTCACACAATGGAGAATAAAAACAAAAAAAAATGAAAGAAAAGTACCGGTTTATGGTCATGTCCTCCCTGGCTGTGACGAAGCTGTCGTCGTCGGCCAAGGCCAGCAGATCGTCTAAATCGTCCGCCATCTACAAAAAAGTATTGATAATAATGCACCTAGCGCAAAAAAGGAAGTAAGATACAAAAAGAATCGAGAAACATATTCGAAAATGAAAGAATGACTTTTTGTAGTCTCACAGTTTTTACCAACGAAATTCGGGAGTAATAAAGTAATAATCGAAAACAGCGACAAAAATGAAGACATTTGGAGAATAAAAGTACCAAAATCAAGGCTATTTCTCCGTACCATAATGAAAAATTGGAATTTCAAAAATATGTGGGTTCTGAAGCTTCGAAAGCTTAAAAGCAATACGAAATGAAAATGAAACAAAAGAATTACATCAGAGTTTTTGCTGAATTCGGAAGCTTAATTTCTCAGATTCGCAACGGAATAACAAGTGAAAAGAATTATCGAAGAAGCTTCGAGTAAAAATATGACGCAAATGGGAGAACAACCGGTAATTTTGGCCATAATTTAGAAATTCGGACGATCATTCTTTCGTTTAACTACTAAAAATACGCGTTTTGAAGAAAATAAAGCCGGTGACGCAATAAAAGAATAAAATCCAGGATTATCCATATTAATAAAGAGCAATTATTATAAGAAAATTAAAGAAATAGGATCAAAAGGAGCGAATTTCCACCTGCGCTTTCACACAAAAATCCATCATTTTTCGAAGAATTCCACCAAATTTCGAAAAAATGTAGCTTTTGAAGCCCGAAGATAAATAAAACCAAGACAAATGCGACGCAAAATGTGAGTTTGTGACGATTTAGCGGAAGAATAGGTAAAATATGGCTAAAAGAAGATTAGTCAACAGTTTACTACTTGAAAATACAAATCTCGGCGAATAAGTGGCTGTTGGCCCTTCACAGAGAATACAAATCGAGTAAAATATGGCAAAAATAAGCGGATTTCCACCGGAAAAGAAATAAACGAAAACGAGCGAATCTAGTGTAGCTTTGGCCAAAATTTCGACGACTAACCCCCATTCAACCATGAAATCATACGTTTTTCGAACAATAAGTAGCTGCTGACGATTTAAAGGAACAAAAACGGAACAAAAACCGAAGAAAATGCGAAGAAAAAGGCAGAAATCCGGAGAGCCTGCCGACACTTTGGCGCCAAAACCGAATGCCGCACGGTATGTTGATCTATTTGAAACAATCGTGGCGGGATCGCGCCCATGTTAAGCGCAAACTACAAACTACATCTCACACTGTCAAATGAATAAGCCCAATTTAACGAAATTGCGAATCATATTTGGCGTTTTTATTAATTAAAAAGTAAATAAAGCACCGGACAAGTACAATAAACAATGGAAACTGGTTAACCGACTGATAGCAACTGTAAGCGAGGTCGACTACACTCTCTGAACAAACAAAAGCTAAGGGAAAGCGTTGGAAATTGGAATTTTAAAAGCACCCCTAGAAAAAGCTGCATTTGAATGCGCAAACTCGAATCTGGGCGTTCCAAAAATAAGGTTCTACAGCCCAACTTCTCTATCTGCAATGCCTTTCCTCCTTAACGTTTGAAGGTACTCCAGCTGCAAAAAAAACGACATGGTCACAATTGGTAAAATAACAAAAACTGCTGAATGCGTTGTTTATACGCGGGTTTTCAGCGATTATCGTGACGGGACTCTTTGTCAAAATGCTGGAAACGCGGCGGGGTTTGGTAAAATTCCAATTCTCTTTTGAAGTGAAAAGTCACTGGAAACTGAAAAGCCGCTGGAAAAGCCGTGCCTGACGCTGATCGGCTGGTTTTGCTCCCCAGAAACGAAAGAAGAAGAGCTACTTTTTCCGCTCTCTCGAGCATACATTGTCAGGCTCTGCTATATGCAGCGGTGGGGCCGTCGCAATTCTAAGTTTTCGACAAATTTTGTTACAGAAAGAGGGTCTATCGCTAATTTTGGAGGCTTTTTTCAATAGAAGGGGCTTTCGTAAAATTTCCACCCGCGGTGGGTTGCCCAAGTATGCACTCGAGGTAGCTCGATTTTCAAATTTTCTAGTGGTCATCATCCTGAGCTGAGACATAGAATCTCTCTCTCTCTCTCTCTCTCTCTCTCTCTCTCTCTCTCTCCTTTGTCTCATAGACCAACAACTCATCATTCATATCACAGAATTAACAAAAAACAGTACATATCGTATGAAATTTCTCAAGACCACGTTTCGAACTGCAGCCGTCCCCGAGCTTCCAAGTAGTCCGTCAGCAGGCCCTCCGTCCAGCCGTTCTTCTCTCCGATGTGGTTGATCGCCGCCACCACGGCTTTTGGCATGTCTCCAGCACTTCCGGCTACGAATATGAAACCTATAAGTGTGTCTATTAAACGAATCAGGCTGAAATCATTCACCGCCTGAGGCGATGGACTTCCAGACGAGCTCCGAGTTCTGACGGATGCGGTCCTGGACGTAGACCTGGAGAAGAGGTACTGTAGTTTGAAGACATGCCACCACACATACACACTCTCCCTCTCACTCACTCACTTACTCACTCACTGATTCACTCACTCACTCACCCACCCATTCACTCACTCACTCACAACCTACCTTCTCTGCGGAATCCCTACTGAAAGCTGCGATACATCTCACAGAAGACATTCTTAGCCACTCGGCCGCAAAGTAAAAGTCTTTCCCCTCATTACGACAGCCGAAGAATAGCACGCCCTCAGATGCTCCTTCCTCACTGAAACCCATATTTAACCCATTTCACACCCCTGACTTACCTATCTCTCCACTTAAGGAAGCTCCGAAAGGGGGCCACTCCGGTGCCGGGTCCGATACAAACCGCAGGCCGCTCGGCGGCCGGGAAGCGGAAAGTGCCCGGTCGCAACTTGGCGAAAACCTGAACGATAAGGTTTTCGGTGGTTTAAAGGACTGGCTACCGTGTCTCCGGGCTGCAATCTGGAAATGAAGGAACTGCAGAGACCACGGCGGGGTGTGGCCATTCTTGAGCGGTACTCCACCTAAATATGGGGATGGGTATCTCTTTCTCTCTCTCTCTATTCTGTCTCTCTCTGTCTCTGTCTCTCTCTAACCTTTGCCACCAACAGCTGTATCCTATCCGGCTGCCTATCCGCAGCTGAAGCTATGCTGAAGGCCCGTGGACGAATGGCCGGGAAGAGGTCGAACAGGTACTCCGGAGGGATCGAAGGAGCCGTGTGTGGGAAGTCACGCAGGGCTTCGGCTGTGGTTCGACGGGAACGGTAGCTGTAGTCCAGAAGATCGTCCTGAAGGGCATTGTGTTATATAGCTGTCGCCAAACGGGCATCATGCAATTTCGTTCCAGTATTCTATGTAGATGATAGATTAGCATAAAGTCGTAATCTAATTGAATGTCAACAGAGAATACTGGAAAGAAATTGGCATGATGCCCGTTTGGCGGCAACTATATGAAGTCAAACACACGCTGTTATTAGCTTAACCACGTCATTTGGTCACGTACGAACGTGATTCCGTGACTCACAATAGCCTTCGGACTAGCCAACTCGATCAGTCTATCCTTTTCCATCGAATCCGTCGCCAAAGTCGCCAGTATCTCAAAAAACGATTTCTTCGGTATGACCTGAAGGTCAAAGTACGCCTCAAAACACCCCCTCAGGGTCGTTGTCTCTGAAAATCTCCATTTTTCAAATATAAAGGAACTCCAAACCTCCTAGAAGCCATTGGGGCGGGACTTTGGAGAACGGATCCCTTGGGTGAATGGACATGGGGCGGTCCAGTGTCTCCTGGCTGTAGCCCACGGCTTCCACAGCCACAGCCACCGTTTCTTCCAGATTTCGAGGCCTCACCATCAGAACATCGCCAGGTTTATAGGTCCACTGAGACCAGTCGGGGATCTTGAAGTCGACGAGACGGGTGTCCTGGAATGGGTGAGTGTGTGAGTGTGTGAGTGTGTAGGTGAGTGAGTGAGTGAGTGAGTGAGTGAGTGAGTGAGTGAGTGAGTGAGTGAGTGAGTGAGTGAGTGAGTGATAAGAAAAGAAAAGAAGTAAAAGTAGAGAATTAAAACCTGTTTAGATAAATTTAAGAAGACAAAGAAAGTTAAATAGCAAGTAATTCCTCTGTTTCGCCCTTTAGCTACTGACAGAGAAATTACCAGTGAATAAGAGTGAGCGGGGCAGAGGTGAATAAGAGAGTAGATAGAGAAGTTAAATGCTTCATCAGAGAAGCCTCACTCTAGGAGTGAGTGAGTGAGTGAGTGAGTGAGTGAGTGTGTGAGTGTGTGAGTGTGTATACTTCTCGCCCAGCGAGCATTCCGAAGCGGCTGACAATTTTTCTCTGCGTCTTTCTATTACGTGACCTATTTCGCTAATTAGATGCGCAGGTTGTTCAAAAATGACCCTTTTTGTAGCCATGCTCGGTGGGCAGCGACTATAAGTGAGTAGGTGAGTGAGTGAGTGAGTGAGTGAGTGAGTGAGTGAGTGAGTGAGTGAGTGAGTGAGTGAGTGAGTGAGTAAGTGAGTGTGTGTTACTGCGTGCGTGCGTGTGTGTGTGTGTGTTGCACAAAGCTACCTGAAAGTGATCTTCAGCCGTCACTCGCTGATTCTCCTCCACGGTTAGTGGGAAATAGTCCTGAGTGGAATCGGCCTCATATGACGAGCAGGTGAAATCCAAGCGAAACTTCGAAGGCAGCAAGGCGTGAGGGTCAAATGAGGAGGTGGTTCCCTACAAATTTAAAAGCGAGGTCGGCAACGAGGCGAAAAAAAAACCTCAAAAATAGCGCTGTCGAGGATAAACTGCCACAGATCCTCCTTCCAAGGAACGAGTGCTCCATCAAGTCCCAGTTCATGCTGATCGTCTCCTGAAAGAAGTACCGTAATCTCGCCAATTCCTCACAAGCAGGGAAACACGTTCCCATATTTTCTTGGACCACCCCTTTATTTTTCAATGTTTGCCAGGCAGTAACCAGCGCCCCGAACAGAACATCCCTTCGCATCGTATCCTTTGTATGATCCATCGCTAACGGATCAAGTGACCTCGTGAATAGTAATTGGGCGAGATAACGGTTCCGACCTTCGCGCCGGATATGAATAATCAGAGCAATGGCCGAATGCGAAAAAATTCACGGCCAACACCCAACAAGGGCAGCAATGGCAGCAGCCCGATCCCAGCAAGGCGCACGCGTGTGGTGTATTTTTAGTGAGACGATTGTGCAAAACTGTGACGTTTCGAATCAGAGATCGCGTTAATTCTGTGCGTTCGTTGCAGATCAGTGCGTTGCACATCAGTGCGCGAGGCCTCGTAACAAACTCTTAACAAATTAGGAAGAACACATTTACCACTCGTTTTACATATATGGCCTTTACTTTCTTTATTTTTGAAAGAACTCCATCTGCCAAAAAAAAAACCGGCATGGGCACTTTGCCAACAGTCCATAACATCAACAAAGTGCCAACGCAACGAATTGCAATGAATACGCGTTTTTAGCGCTTATCGTGGCGGGACTCTTTGTACAAAGGCTGAAAACGGGACGGGGCTTAGAAAAACTCCAATTCCGTTTTTGAAATGTTTCTCCATAGGTTTTCTTAAAGCGTGCTGCAATTGGACAGTTTTCGTATTTTAAAAGCAGTCCTTTAACCTGTGTCAGTTGTATGGGACCTGAACCCACCATGGATTTGACCGTTTTACCTGAAGAGCTCACCTAATCCAAGCGGTGTCATCATCTGAGCTCCCAATTGTTTCAGTCGTCGGTAGAGCTTCTTGCCGGCGAAATTGTACTTGGCGTAGGAGGAGTCGCCCAGGGCGAAGACGGCGCAAAGAACACCTTGGAGCCAGTCGGCTGGCAGCCCCTTCCTCAGCAGCCATCGCCAAGCCGTCTGCATGTTCGGCGGAATGTCTCCCTGGCCCGTGGTACTCGTCACAAAAACCACCGCCTTCTCCTCGGGCAGCTTCTGAATTTAGACACAACTCAGAGGTTTAAAGGACTGGAGAGACCTCAATGGGGAAGTCGTCGAAGGAGACCACGCGGGCAGAGATGTTTCGGAGCAACGCCTCCCTCCGGAGACCTTCTCCCACATCCTGGGCGGTGCCGGTTTCAGTACCGTAGAGCACCAGGAGACTCATTTCTACGAGGTTTTCCTTATGCCTCATTCGAAGACTTTGCGATAATAGACTGAACTACAAACTACAGCCCAAATAAGGAAATAGAAAGATTATTTCATGAAGATATATAGATAACACGCAACGGGATTGGTATAAATTACACGAAGACGTGGGGAGAAGAAGATCAGGCGTCGACCGGTTCGTAGGCAATGTCCCTCTTGATCTCGTTGGCGAACTCGTACCACAGCTTGCTCACGTCGACAGGAGGCAGACGGATCTTCTCGTCGGGGGTGATGTGGACCACTGAAAAAGTAATGGTTCATATTTCTTCCAAAATATTTTGTTAAAGTATCAAATTCTTAATTTCGCGACAAAGTTGCATTAAAAAAATTGATAACACTCATACCTCGGGAGTGTATATCCGGGTTTACCCAGTTTATGGTGGTAAGGGTCTAAATTCGTTTAATTCAGTAAAAAAATTTTAAGAGTCCCAAACTTAAGAGTGTTACACAATTTTAAGGCCTAAAAGTTGAAGGTGGGTACGTCATTTGCAGAACACTAACAAAGTCTGATTACACCACTAGAATTTAAAGTTTTTTAAGCTGTTTAATAGACGAAAAAGGGAGAATCACAACTGGAAAAGAGTTTTAAAGGTTTTTCATTGGTGAGAAAAACACGTGCAACGCTTGCCAGAAACGGCCTAAATTGCGAGCAGCTGCATACAGTTGCCTAACTAAGACAAGTTAACTAATTACTTAACTAAGACGGTTTAAAGTTGGTGCCAAAACTTTTCCACTAGAGCGTTTCAAAGTTTCGATGTAGTTCTTAAGAAAAAGCTAAACAAATTGACGCAATTCGAGCAGCAAAATCTTTGCCACGGCAGTGGAACGTACGTTTGAATATCTATCACTTGCGCTGACCGTGCACGGTGAGTTCATAAAGCATCGGCAGCAAGCATGGCAACGGGCCGGCCCGCGCCAAAAATTTTTCACGGCCCGGCCAGACTCAACCGAAAATTTATGCCTTTTTCAAAGTAAAAATCAAAGAAAACAAAAAAAAAATTTCGGGCTGGCCCGCTCCAAAATTTTTCTCGGCCCGGCCCGACATGGCCCGGGCCGGCCCCAAATTTTACCATGCTTGCTGACCTTAAAGTATCAAATAGCCTCGTTTATACAGAAAAAGAAGAAAGAAACTGACTGTTGCAAACTCCTCCGGATCCGGAGTCACGGTAAGTGGCGTGCATGATGGCTCGGCGACCGAGCATGCGGGCCTCCTCGTCCGTCATCTTGGGCTTGTAGTGGGTGTCGAGGATTCCGTAGGCGTTGAGCGATCCGGAACCCACGGAGCAGACGCGCAGCTGGCAACGGTCGCCATCGCTGTCGACCTTGAAGATCTGGGGGCCGCGTTTGTCGTAGCCAGCGACCATCGATCCCTGCAAGTCATAGAATAAGAAAAATTACACAAAAATAAGCATACCACAGACAGTCCCTGTCCCTTGTAGTTGTACAACACGTTGGCGAAGTACTTGCTGGCGGCGCACACGGTGATGGGGGTCTTCTCGCGCAGCTCGTAGAGACTAAAATAAGTAAAAATTACGGATTACTTTTAAAAAAATATTTTTAAGAAAAAGTAACTCACTCGCAGTACTTTCCGACGGTTCTGGTCCAGAACTGGCAGTCGGCCGCTCCACCGGCCATGGTGGCCACCATACGCTCTCCGATATCAAGAATCTTCATGACAGACTTGGAGGCTGAAAACC
This sequence comes from Oscheius myriophilus, assembly GCA_964057215.1. NCBI lineage: Eukaryota > Metazoa > Nematoda > Chromadorea > Rhabditida > Rhabditidae > Oscheius > Oscheius myriophilus. The sequence continues at coordinate 5,771,236 of OZ059902.1, read as the reverse complement.
ATCGATTATTAAAGTTAGGAGAAAATAGTGATGCTTCTCCACCCATGAAAATCAAAAAGCAAAAAAAAAAAATCAAAGACCGGCTCAAATCCGCAACTTTTAGGTGCGCCTGCGATTTCCCATGTTAACACTGTTAATTGAGAACCGTGGGCACCATGATCATACCCTAAATTGGTGGGTGCGGCTGGGTCCGGGCGGAGCCCCCCGGATTTTTTGGCGGGTCCGGTGGGCCGGCGGAACCCCCCGTTTTTACGCGTTTTCGAGGACACAATTTTTGCCCCCCCCTGCGGGCCCCCCCCGAAAACCCCCCTCCTGACTCAGGGTCCCGATTTTCCCCGGCGCACCCCCCCGCAGATCCTTACCCCAATTTAGGGTATGACCATGATAAAATACTAGCTGCTGAACCTCGAGCAGCATTACAAATTTCAGCATATCGTATGTTTTAAATATTGCCAGTAAGTAGAAACACTTCATAACTTGTCAGCGAAACTCGTTCCGCGTATCTGCCACAAGTCGACCTATATTTGTTTTTAAAATTGGAAAACTGTCAAATCCAATACTGTATATACATTTGATGCCAAAATCACTTCGCCGCAACGTGCCAATGTTTTGATGTTGCTCCTAGAGTAATGCTTGCAATATAGGAACTCAGGCCGTAAACGCAACCAAATCGGCCAAAGTAGATTTGGCGAGAAGTATACAAAATCCCATTTAAAACGAGTGTTTCCCAGATTCAGGTTTTTGTTATACTACCAATTTTGAAGACGCCACCTTTAACCGGGGCACCTTTAAACCTTTCGCAGGCCCGCCGTGAATCGGCGAGCAATGGGAAGACACCTTTTTTTTAGACTGCGCTCAATTTCAAGATTTAAATTACATTCTAAAACACATAAATATTACTTACAAATGTATTCTCCGGCAGAGGCACGGGAATCGACGGCAATGATGATTCCGCCCTTGTCGTTGGGAGTGGCGGGTTCGTAGACGAAGGCGAGAGTGGTGGTTCCCTTACGGAACTGAAGGCTACGGGCGGCCTTGCCAAAGTGCTGGGTCACGAATTCCTTGGCCTAAATTTGAAATTCAAGGGTTTACTTCAAATAAAGAAAGGTATATAAAATAACAAAAACTGACCGGAATGCCCAGAGGGGGGTTGGGGAAGGCCATCGTACTGTGCACAGGCTCGTGCATGAACTCATTCTTGAGGGCGAGGGTCTCGCTGGTCTCCTCATCGCGATCGTCGTAACCACAGCCCCACATGACTGAAATCACAGAAAAATAGTAAAGTTCACACACACAAAACAAGTCAAGATAGCTTTGGTAATTCAACCATGCAATAAAAACAAGAAAATAACAATTTAAATAAATATTACAGAGTATGCAGCAACATCTAGAAACATAATACTAAAACCCTGGCAACAACGTTTGGTACATAGAACAACAACTTTTTGGGGGGCTTATTCTTGGTGCTGTCGCTGGACGGGGGTCCAGGCGGAGGCCAGAAGGTAGGAGAAGTACATGCAGAAGCCGTGGATCTGCAGAGCGACGGCGAAGAAGATGTACCAGATGATAACCATAGGGAAGTGACCCTGAAATTTTACAGTTTAACTATAAAATATAACCCAAAAATGAACAAAAATCACTAGATTTGTGTAAATGCCTCACCCTGAATGTGGGGGTGTCGCTGTTTTCGTCGAAGATATAGTCGTGAAGCTCCGGGATTTGGCCACCGAGTCCAATCATGCAGGGCAGGATTCCGACAAAGAACTGGGCGTAGTAGTGATAGTTGATCATTTTTACCTGTAACAACAAAGTACATGGAACAAACTATACACCCACATTGTTTCTGCCGAACGAGAGGAAGGCCAAGACAATGGGGATGAAGGAGAGACACCAGACGTACTCCCATGGGTAGGCGGAGGGCATGTCGATGCGTTCGAAGAATTCGAGCTTCATACCGCACTGCTTGCGCAGGAATTCACTTCCAACCTAGAAAAAACTCGTAATTTCCTTCATAAAGCCTAGAAACTAACCTTCACCCACATGAAGGCGAGGATAAGCACGTGGGGAACGAAGAACCACTTGAGAGTGGTTTTGTAGGTAGCGCTGAACACAAAAATAAGCAAAGTGAAAGAAAAACGAGAAATACCTCTCCTGGTAGTGAGCAGCTACCCGTTGACGATGCTGGAAGTCGTTTCCATCGCCACCAGGTGCACGGACACCGCCTCTGGCTGCCATACTGCAAAAACATTATAAAACTCAACTGTTATATAGAAAGTGAGCGTTCAGAAAGTCACAACTCGTTACAAAACAATAACTAGTATAATAGGCTACCAGACGGCGTTTTCGGTGAGTTTAAATGGCTTTAAATACCATTTTACAAGTTTAATTCATGCTTAAAAACAGAAATAAATAAATAAAATAAGTTCAACAGAAGGTTAACTAGGCATTATACAGGAACAGGAATTCAAAATCATCAGCGGCCGAAAATTGTCATCGCGTCGGAATTAAAGGGCGGGATTGTGATTAGAGCGCGTTTCTAGCCACGATCATAGAATTCTCTCTCGTGATAGCGCTTCTGAGGTGACCCAGAAGTGTGCATCTGCATGTTCCCACGCTCATTAGCTCGTTAGGTGTGCAGCTTAATTATACTACTCGCCCATAGACCTTGACCGGAAGTATAAAGAACCTGCGAATCTTAGCTAATTAGCGTGAGCAATGACAGATTTACAAGTTCACATCTTCCTTATATAAAAGCGTGATAAATTCCGGGAGAGCGAAAAAGTGACTACCGTACTCAACTGACTTGACGTGTACCGAAAAATATCGTACGCAAGACGTTCGCGTACAGCGCGGGCTTACAAAAATACCGCTGTCTTTTCGATTCTTTTTTGAGGCTGTTTTCCTACTTCTTTTTATGTTTTCTGTTGTATTTTCATTATAATGCTATTTGTGGAGCATTTGTTTATTGTTTACGTGCTCAATTATTGTGTTTGCAACCGATTTATTTCAGTTTTACCTCGGCGAATTCCTAAACATATTTTTAACGATTCCGGTGGTTATTCGCTGTTATTTCGCTTACGTATAGTTGTTGAATGTTCCTTTAGTGTTAAACTGTAAGGTTTACGTGCGAAAGATGCTTCTGAAGCCCGGACGATTTTACAATTCTAACTTTTAAGCTGTTTTGTTTAGTTCTTTCAGCTTGCTTCTTTCATAGTGTTTACAATCTCAGGAGAGTACTCTAAAACGAGCGACACAGCTTACTATATATGAGCAAGAAGCTAACTTGACGCAACACAAAATTCGTCATGTTAGTAAAAACATAGGCTACTACCAAGTTCATTTTTAAGTGCCGGACACTACTGACTCGTTTTTCTCATAGCCGATACATCCTGTTGTTTTCTAAGTGTGATGTTTCGTTGTGGCACAACGCGTCAAATCCCTCTCTTAGTCAAAACGCGTGTGTGTATGGTGGATGCACTGCGGGGACACGCTGGTATAAAAGAGGTACCGGTTAAAAAACTGTTTTAAATTGTGAAACGAACAAATTTCCTATCTGCAAAGAGTTTGAAAACCCGCCGTTCATAGCCGTAGGTCCACGCGTTCATCGTTTCAAACGGATGGTGAGATCGGCCATAGGCTGAGTTAAATCGCGCAATTTCGGCGGCCGCGTACCGTCGCAGTCTTAAGCGGCTTAATTGGGCGGCCGAATGCCGTATGTTGGTGCGACTGTAGTCCACCTGATTGAGCAGCCAAATGCAGCTTCCATTGCGGCCGTAGGTCACCAGTCTTAAGCGGCCGAAGGACACGTGTCGGTGCGACCGCATGCTTCAAGCCAAGCGAGTGCGCGCCTACCTCCGAAAAAAAACCTCGGTTCCCCTTTCTCATAGTTCGTCCCAAACGGGGAAGGGGTTCAGGGGGCACTCCCTCTCTTTATCAAGCCCAAAAATGGTTTTTCTCGGTGCCCTACATTCTCAATTCAAGCGGGGTCCAAGAATGCGGCAGCCTCCTTCCTCAAACAAAATAAAGGAAAATCTCTGCCAGTACTAAGCGGAAGTCCCCCTTTTATCAACCTGAAAAATAAAACGAAATGTATTCCATAATATCTGACCATCGTGGACTTGATCTGTTTACGTATTGTATAGTTCATTCTCTGTGTTTGTGTTTGTTTATTTCTTATATAATATTTCTTGTATAATGTTTAATAAATTTCTTGTAAATTCAAGGTGCTGGTGGTGAAGCGCGGTGATATAAGTGAAGGATACAATATGGAACGATTTTGGACGTATTTGTCCGAAAGTGATTAGTCAAAGGGTTCTAAAGTGCTATTCGAGGTAGCTTCAAGGCCATTGGGAATAGGTGGTCGTTTGGGTGATTTTTTTATGGGGGGGGGGCTTTGCTTTCGCAGCGAAATTTAATAATACGCAAAAGGTTACTTTTTCCTTAAGCACGCTAGTTTTTGTATAAATGACCATTGTTTATTGAAAATTGAAAACTATGCTATAGCCGTCGCCAAATTGGAATCATGCCAATAACATTAGAATGTCCCAGCGATCCTCTGTTGATATTGAAATTCGTAGTCTAATCAGTAGCGACAGAGCATGATTTGCACATTTCCGCAATTAACATAAGATTTCATTTTGGCGACAACTATAATGCCTACTATTTCCGGCCAAGCTCTATGGGCGAGTAGTCTCTTCTAAGGTCGCTCCTAGCCAATCCTATTTCGGCTAAAAAGCGGTCACGTCCATTTATAGCGCACTATTTTAATGTATTAATGGGCAATTCAAATGTCATCATCAGAACATTCTCACACATTTCCATGAATCGTTGAAGTAGGATCGGTGGGCACTATTACTTGTGTAAAAAAAAGTTTTATTCATTCACTATGTACAAAAAATCTTCTGCTGAACCTCCTCTCTAACCCTGGTTAGCTCCAGTCAAAGAATAATCGATATCATCGTAGTCAGAGCCCTGAGGCACTGGCGGTGGGATCGCCTTCGCCGGCGGGGCAGTGACGACTCGTACTGGAACTGGCGCCGGAGCCGGAGCCGCCTTTTTGAAATCCGGTAGCTGAGATTTATATGGTTTTATATTATTCTGTGATATTTTACCGGTTCATTGTAGTCGGAGCTGTCGGGAACTGCGGAACCACCGATAGAACTTGAGGGAGCAGGGCCACGAACTGGAGCTGGGGCCGGCGCCGGAGGCTTCAGGAAGGTTTGGAAGAGGCCTGGGAGGGCGGCTGCGGCGGGAGGGGGAGCGGCCTAAAGAGTGATTTATGTCTCTCTTTCTCTCTCTCTCTCTCTCTCTCTCTCTCTCCCTTACCCCTCCGCCTCCAGCGGCTCCTAAGAGCCCAGGTGCCATTTTGAAGAACTCCCCAAAGGGAATGTTACTGCCAGGTCCAGCCCCATTTCCAGTGTTGGCAAAGTTTTGAAGCAGTCCCTAATTAAGTGACTTACTTGTCCTTAAACGTAAATTACCCCAAAAGCTCCCCCTTGGTTGCCTAGAAATCCACCACCACCATTGTTACCCTGAAGGCCGCTTCCGAGAAAAGACTGAGCTAGACCGAAGAATCCTTGGGCCTAAAGAACACTGTGCAAACCTAGAATTCTGATGACTGACGTGACTCTGGTGGGAGAGAAAAAGCACGGGGATCAGGAGATGTCGCATGGCAGAGAAGGTTTGACGGAACGACAAGTGTTTCAAGTGAGAACATGGGCAAACAGGTTGACGCTGTAAACGGCAATCAAAGAAACGCCTGCGGCAACAGAGCGAAGCAAGAACGGAAATGATTCATGCAAGGTCGTGTGAGTGAAGAACAAAGAGAGAGAGAGAGATAGATAGATAGAGAGAGAGAGTGTGTGAGTGTGTGTGGTTTTTGTTGTCATTGTTTGCTCACTCTCCTCCAAAAAGCCTTTTTGCGGCCCGACTTATCACTTTTACACACGTTGTCATCACACGCCACCCAAGCCGGCATCGATTTCACAACCATTTCAAAATCTCCGCCAAACCGTTGTGTGTATGTGCCACACACACAACACAGCACCAATTACTAGATGTGTCAAATGTAACTTTTCCAGATGTGCCACATTCTGCGATTTAACTCGTACAAAATTCTTTATCTACTTTCTAATTCAATTTTTCATTTTGTAACGTGAAAATTTGGTTTTATTCAGGGCAATGCGGGACAGAGCTTCTGGGAAGAAATTTTTATCTATGATGAATTGGAGGTATTTTTTTCTTCAAATTTTGAAACATTTATTTTTCAAATTAAGGGCTAAGGAAGATTCCGGCAACGCTAGCGTTAAATATGACCCAAGGTTAAATCATGATTCAAAATTACCCCAATTAAATAATTAAGAACAATCTCCTTCTTTGATTCTGCTGAAATTTTCAAAAAGCCCTGGGGCATCTCAGATGTTGCTATTCGTTGTCGTAACTCCCTCGGAGAAGAAGCTGACCTTCTCATTCACGTGAATAAAATGGTATGATTTGGGATTGAAACATTCTAAAAATTTTGTAAAAATTCCAGATGATCGCAAGCTTTTCTCCCGTTTTCAAAACACTTTTCTTTGGTGATTTCGCTGAGGTAATTTTGAAAATTGTAAAAATGCTATTTTATGTGTTCAGAGCAAACAAGATATTGTTACAGTGGATGTTTCCTATTCGTTTATGATGGGCATAGTGCAGATTCTGTATAATGTCCGCGATCCAGGCGAGTTTCTCTTTTCCTGAAATGAAAAATGTGAAATTCTCTATATAGCCGTCGCCAAACGAGCATCCTGCCAAAAATGGCCTGAATTCAGCAGCCGTGCGATACTCAGGCGGAAATAGTGTGCGAGCCGCGCAGACGCAGAGAAAAAGCGGCTTTTAGTAGCCGGTGCTCGTTTGGCGACAGCTATATTTTCTTAATCTCTCATTTTCCTGTATCTTTATTTTCCTGCTCCTCATTTCCTCATCTTTCGCCTCTTTTGCTTCTATGCCAATCTCTCCTGCTCATTTGTCTCTTTTCCTCCTCATGCCTCTTTTCCTTGTCTATCTCTCTTTTTTGTCTCTTTTGAATTTCCCCCTGTAGTTCTTCCTTTTTCTCTCTTTTTCCTTTATCTCTCTTTGTCTTCTTTTTTTCCTACTCTTTTGTAGCCGCTTTTTCGTCTCTTTTGTTGTCTTTTGCACTTTTCCGCCCCTTCTCTCTTTCCCTCATTGCCTCTTCTTTCACCTCTTTTTCCTAATATCTCTTCACATTTTCTGCCTCATTCTCCTCGCTTAATCATCTCGTTTTAGTGTTTGTCTCTTTTTCTCCAATCGGTTTTTTAACCCTCTTTTCCCTTACTCATTCTTTTTTCGCTATTTTAATTTTTTTCTATATTTTAGGTCCTAATTTTTTGTCCTCATTTTTCTCCTCTCTTTTCTCAAATTTTGCCTATTTTTTGCTTGAATTTTATCCCCCCAATGTCATGGACACTTTGCCAACCAGTGGGGTCCCGTTGTATGTGGTCCCACCACGAATAGCATTGGCATAGTGCCAAAACTCTCGATTATGTTAAATTTTGGCAAGTTAAATGCGCTTTTCGTGACGGGATTCTTTGCCCAGACGCAGAAAAGGGCGGGGTTTGGTCTCTGCCTCTGCTTTTTGCACGCTCTCTCGCCTGCGCATTGCCCGTCTATCCAAATATAAACGATTTTGGCACAATTCCAATATGACGAGAGTTTATACACACCTACTTCAGTCATGAACACGTGTAAAATACACCTGAGCGAACTCTACATGACAGCTGAAAAGTATGACTTTCCGCTAATCAGAGACTATGTGAAGGAGATTCTATTCGAAATGAAACCCGCCGAAGCCTTGAAATTGGCTATTGATCTGGAATTCGAACGCGAAAAGGTCTGTTTCATATTTACTGTTAAAAAACTGATAAAAACCTTCAGGAACGGCTTCTGAAAAAGATGTCGAAAGACGATGTGACGGCTTTCCTCAAAGAAAACAAAGACACTCTTCTAACCACAGCCGAAGTCGCAGAAATGCTAGAAAAATGTAATTTTTTGAGTTTTTCTGTATGCAACTTGAGTTTCAGTTGGTGATTCGCTCAGTTTGAACGAAGCCGCTTCTCCTGTGACTTTGCAAAAGTGAGAAATGTCTTCAATTTTCACCGAAGTTATATATTTTAGCGATCTTATACCGGAAAATTTCGATCGTGAATGGGGAAACTCCAATGTCGTTTTGAGGGCTGAAAATGGAAGAGATACTGTACTTCATGCAAATAAATCAGTTGGTTGGAGAGAGAGAGAGAGAGAGAGAGAGAGAGAGAGAGAGAGAGAGAGAGGGAGAGGGAGAGAGTGAAAAGAGAGATAGAGACTCACTGACGCACACGCACACGCAAACGCGCTCACACATGCACACGCAAACGCGCTCACACACGCATACGCAAACGCGCTCACACACGAACACGCGCTCACACACGCACACGCGCTCACACACGCACATGCGCTCACACACGCACATGCGCTCACACACGCACTCGCTTTCAGGTTTTGGCCACGTTCTCTCCTTTCTTCGAAAAGCTGTTCTTTGCCGAAGGAACTGATGTAAGCCTAATTTTGTTGTAACACACTTCAAACTTCACAGGAACTTCAAAATGTAGTAGATCTTGATATAGAATACGATGTTCTTCTGGAAATCCTGCGAATTCTGCATCATGTCAATAGGAAATGTGAGTTCCTCTAGACTTCTCTATATCTCATCTCTCTCTTTCGTTTCTGCCTCTCTGCCTCTGTCTTTCTCTGTCTCTTTTACTCCCATCATCTCTTTCAACCAAAATGGTTTCAGTTGTAAAGAAGAACAAGAAGATCTTTGACATTTCCCTCCTAGTCAAACTCTACAGAACAGCAGCTGAATTCGAAATCGAAGCTATAAAAACCTTCTGCAAAGATAGGTTGTTCCTCAGTCCACGTGCCGATGCTTTCCTTGCATCTTGCGAACTGGGACTGGAAAATGAGAGGGTGAGATTGTGAAACCTTGAAAAGCAAATACCATTTTTAATAGAAAGAACTGTTTTCCATGATGACGGTGGAAGATTTCGACTGCATTTGTGAAAAACTGCGTCACTCGGAGGAGAAACTATTCACTGCTAGGGAAATGGCAGAAGCTATGAGAAGACTGAGAGTAGAGATGAACGAGATGAGGAAACCCAGATTTGGATTTGGTAAATAAAAAATGTATTAAGTTATTCATTTGCCAATAAAAATTATTACAGGAGGTGTCTTTTGCAAGTTTGTTTTATTTGATTATTCATTTTTGATTATACCCGGTTTCTATAACTTTTTTAATACGTATTCGACAAAAAAGTATTTTAATGGGGAATAAGTGAACTGTTTTGTCGCAACGGCTTTCAGCCAACGGCTATACGCAGAGCCGACGTCACGGTGTTTACAGAAAAGTGCGCGCAAATGGGCTTTGCCAAAAATTTCTTTGCCGAATTTCCAACCGGGTTTAATTTTAGCTCTAAAAAAGGTATTTTAACGGATTTTCACTTTTCACACTATTTAAAAAATCATACCCTAAATATCTGCCGTTAAATGAATAAAAATTGTAAAAAAAAAAATGTAGCAAAAAAGGGCCCCAGCGGCGTTTCTCGTTCTGTCTGTGTCTCTCAGCGAGAGGTTCGCTCCTCGCAGCCATATTATTTCAACAAATCCCCAAGGGGTAGTCGGAGCCGATTTTTCATTACCGTGGGGGTACTTTAGCATAAAAAGGCCCCTGACGATCCCTTTGAGGTATGTAATCACTTTTTGGTGCATATCTCCTCTCCTTTTCTCTGTCTCTTTCTTTATCTGTTCTCTCTTTATCCCCATCTCTCTCTCTCTCTCTCTCTCTCTATCTCTCTCTCTCTCTCTCTCTCTCTCTCTCTCTCTTTCTTTCTTTCTCTCTTCCCTAATCCCCTCCAAATTAAAACGCTTCATGAAATGGGCTATAACAACAATTGCATCAGTTCTTCTTCTTCTTAGGTCTCTTCTCCTTTAGAGGTAGCTGCTGGTGACGGATGTTCCGAGGAACGACTGGCTCACACTCTGGCTGGGCGTTCTGATCCTGCGACTGCGGGGCTGAGGGGGAGCCAAGTCCTGGGCCGGAGCAGATTCTTCATCATCCAATTCAGCACCTAAAAAGGGGCGTAGCCTAATTTCCCCTTCATTCCCTACCCATCATCTGTCTTTGAACAAGCAACTTGTACATGCCCTCTTGGTTGATCAATTCCTTATGGGTTCCCATTTGCTCCACGCGACCCTAAATTTACATTATATTGATTGATTGATTGATTTGATTTCTTGGTAAATGATTGATTACCTTATTAATAACGACAATCTTATCAGCATTCTCCACGGTACTCAGACGGTGGGCGATGAGAACGACTGTCTTGCCCTTCAAGTTCTTGGAAATGGCTTCTTGGACCTGAAAATTTCAAATATATTTTGAAATCGAAATGGAGAATGAAAAATTTCGGTCGATTTTACTTACAACATGTTCGGATTCAGCATCAAGGGCGGAGGTGGCTTCATCCAAGAGGAGGACAACGGGCTCTCTTACCAAGGCACGGGCTATGGCGATACGCTGCTTTTGTCCTCCTAAAAGACTCTGTCAGTCTCAGTCTCACTCTCTGTCTCTGTCTCGCTCGCTCGCTCTCTCTCTCTCTCTCTCCTTACCTGACATCTGGCTTCCCTTCTCTCCAACATCCGTGTTGTAACCTTCGGTGGTGTCCATAATAAAAGCGTGGGCGTTGGCCAATTTGGAGGACTGAAATTAGAATTTAAAAAAGAACTTTGTATTTTTCTACCTTTTGGACCATTTCATCGTCATAGGTGTCGAGACCGTAACCAATGTTTTCCGTGACAGAGCGGGCGTAGAGGACGGGCTCCTGGCCGACCAAGGCGACCTGAAAACGAACATTTTGAGAAAAACATAATTATAGATAGACAAATGCATGGTTTGGACAAGAGAGAAGTGAGAGAATGAGGGGAATTTCTGAGATTTAGCGAAATAGTGAGCAGGGGAGGATTGAATGAGTGACAATGAGTCAAAAGTGAGGTTGTATATTTTTTTGAGGTGGAAACTTGGGTTACATTAAGTGAGGTGAGGGGGAAGTAAGACTAAACTTAAGTGATATGAGATTCCATGAGACTAAAGTAAGGCGAGATGGGGTAAAATGATACTGAGGAAGAAGAGGTGCGGTGGAGAAAGGCTAGAGACTAAAGTGTTGTCATGTGGCTTGAAGTGAGACTAAAATATTGTAAAATACGGTGAAGTGAGGCAAAAGTAAGATGAGGTGAACTAAGAGTATACTTAGGCGAGGTAAAGTGAGACTGAAAAGAGGTAAGTAAAAGTTAAGCATGTTGTGGACGAAAGAGAGGCGAGGCAAGATTATCTTTTGAAATTTAGGGAGGATGGGATGATCGGATGAAGAGAGAGAGAGAGAGAGAGAGAGAGATAGAAAGAGGGAGTGAGGGATGCCTCAAAGTCCAGCTCTTCTGATTCACCTTAGTGTGGAGGTACTTGTGGTCGTACTCCCTAATAGGTACTCCATCGAGCAAAACCTCTCCTCCAGTGGGTTCGTAGAAGTGCTCCAACATGGCGATGCAAGAAGACTTTCCACCTCCAGAAGGACCCACGAGTGCGACGACCTCTCCCGGCTCCACGGTGAAAGTGAGGTCCTAAAGGGAAAAGTTTAAAGGACTGTCTCACAAATTTATCTTTAACGCCCAGATAAATGTAAATATTTACCTCCATAATGGGCAGATCGGGGCGGATGGGGTAGCTGAACTTGACATTCTTGAATTCCAATTTACCGATCATTTTGTCAGGTTTGTAGGTTCCATTGTTCTAAAATCAATCAAAACTTCCAATTCAAAATCAATCAATACGTTGACACGAGGCTCGCGGTCGATGAATTCGAAAACTTTGCGTGAAGCTCCGACGGCCTGCATCAATCCGTTCCACACCTCTCCGAGCTCCTGAAACCACTATCGATTTATTGATTTTTTAAAATCCCACCCTGAGGTTTTCTCCAAGCTGGAACTGATAAAGAAGGAAGGAGACAAGGAGACCAGAGGCGACCTAAAAATAAAAACTGCTTGAAATTTCGGGCAAGAAAGAAACCTTTCCCTTGATGACGAGGTGACCTCCGTACCACAGCACTACGGTAAGAATGGCCATTTGAAGAAGCTAATTTATCGATTGATATTGATTGTTTTAATGAGTTAGAAACCTCGTTACTCCAGATGAGACCGATGACTACGAAGACCTTGCGGGTGGCGATGGCCATAGTTTTGTTGAGGAATCCGAGGAATCTGGAAAAGGGAGGTAAAATGAGATAAGTGAGATAGTTCTCACGGACCGCGCGGACTTGAAAAAAAATTCTCGGGCCGGCCCGATTCGGCTCATCTACTCGGACCACCTAGTCAAACTGTCACCCACGCGACCAAGGTTCGATTCCTGTAGGGGCACTTAATTTTTGCTAATTTAGAATTAGTTCAATTATGTAAAAGAAGTATTTTGAAAGAGTTTTGGCCGAAACGGGCCGGACCGACACTTTTCTCGGCCCGGCTCGCGGTCCCGCCCTTCTCGTGAAAACTTTGGCGTGAGGGATTGTTGTGAGAGGAGACGTAGAAAAAGGGGGAAAAAATATAAATAGAAGTGAGGTGAGACAAACGAGAGACAATTATGTGAGGTAAAGTAAGACGAGACCAGTGGTGAGTTGAGACATATGTGAGCTGAGACGAAAATGAGCTGAGACGTGAGGTAACATTAGCCTAAAGTGAGATGAGATGAGGAGAGATGGTTTAAGAGAGGCAAAACGGAGGTGAGACTTATAAATGAGAGCAAAAGGAGGTGAGATCCTATTGAGGTGACGAAAAAGATAAGTGAGACTTGTTGTGAGGTAAAACTAAAGTGAGGCTACGTGGCACCAAAGAAAGGTGAGAATACAGTGAGGTATAGTAAAGCCAAAATGAGGTGAGACTGCAGTGAGGTGATGTGAGACCGAAGTGAGATGAGACCAAAATGAGGTGAGACTAAAAAGAAACTTTGTGAGACAAATGTGAGGCACAGGAGGTAGATCAAGCAAACTGAGACTTATGTTACGGAAGGTGACACCAAAATGAGGGTTAAGTGAGGCAGAGACCCCTTTCGAGGAGAGAGATACGAAAGTGAGGTGAAGCGAGACCAAAGTGAGATGAGAGTGAGGTGAGAGGGTTCCTCACCTGTGAGACTCAAATCTCTCGCACGCGAAAGACTTCACAGTTCTGATAGCGGAGAGCACCTCCTCAGCCACGTCGTTGGATTTGGCAATGGTGTTCATGGTCTCCTCAGAGAGTTGCTAAATTCCAATTCAATCAATAACCGATTTTCGAGTCATTCTTACATCATACCAAACTCCGAAGATCTTGTTAACGAGGAAGATAATGGGAATGTTGATGAGGGTAACCATGGTCAATCTCCAGCTGAGAGTGAACATGAACACAAGGGAACCGACCAACATGGCGACGTTCCTAAATTATTCTGTGTACCATGAATAATCTAATCTCCAACCTGGTAAGCACGTTCATGTAGAGAGAAAGGGTGTTGGACATAGTTTGGCAATCAGCTGTGAGGCGAGAGCAGATTTCTCCTAAAAATTTGACACTTTGGGTTGTTTTTTGTGTTTACCGGTCTTGTTAGCATCGAAGAAGCCGATTTCTTGGCGAACAACGGAGCGGAAAAGGTCATTTCTGATCTGACGATCGATCATGGCATGGGCGAGGGTGAAGGAACCTCCGCGGAGACCTCCGAACACAGCGCTGAGAAAGAGAAATGATTGAGTGAGTGAGTGAGTGAGTGAGTGAGTGAGTGAGTGAGTGAGTGAGTGAGTGAGTGAGTGAGTGAGTGAGTGAGTGAGTGAGTGAGTGAGTGAGTGAGTGAGTGAGTGAGTGAGTGAGTGAGTGAGTGTGAAAAGTGTATTTTTAACTCACCAAGCCAACGAAAGGATAGCCATGATACCAACAGTCTTATGAAGCTTAGCATAAGAAGCTCCTTCTCCAAACACAGCGGACACTACTTCTCCGGTAAGGTAAGGGATGAACACTCGGGCTAGAATGCAAAAAAGTCCCTACTACGACATTCAACTCACTGATGGAGTAGGCGAGAAGGAAGAAGAAAGCAAGCCCGTACCATCTCCACTCCTTGGCCATGTAGCCGAGCAGACGGAACAAAAGAGTGAAAGTCTCTCTTTGCTTGGCCATCTTCTCTTCCTCCTCCTTTCGAACGCGCTCTTCGTAGTCTGCATCTCCGAAGACTGGGTCGTCACAGGCACCGGCAACGGTTTCACGGACATGGGTGAAGACACTGGACCAGATGACCTAGAAGTTTCATTTGTGCTTTCATTGGTTCACTCACTCACTCGCTCACTCACTCGCTCACTCACTCACTCACTCACTCACTCACTCACTCACTCACTCACTCACTCACTCACTCACTCACTCACTCACTCACTCACTCACTCACTCACTCACTCACTCACTCACTCACTCACTCACTCACTCACTCACTCACTCACTCACTCACTCACTCACTCACTCACTCACTCACTCACTCACTCTGTTTCAGTCTCTCTCTCTCTCTCTCTCTTTCTCACTCCCTCTCTCTATCTCTTACCTGAATGGCCAAACAAGCGAAACAGCACCAAATCATAAGAATCCAATCTCCAACAGCCAATTTCAAGTTTTCGTCCTCGTAGAAGGCAAGAAGTTTGGAAGGTGCAAAGGCCAGGATAATAAGCATTACAGCAAAAACAGAATTTCTAAAATATAACTTTTTAAAGGTCTAAAAGTGAGCTTTACTTGGCCTTTTCCGCCACCTGGGCGAAGCCGCTGGGAGAGGCATAAGCAGCCACTCCTCCGCCGATCAGAACGCAATCCCTCACTAGGGCCACGGCCTGAAATCGATTATCGATTGGTTTTTGGCGTAGCCACTCACCAGAAAATCGACGGGGTTAACGAGAAAACTATAATTAGCCAAGTCGAACCAATGCTTGATATTGTCAGTAGTGAAAGTCTGAATAATTTGGTTTTGGCTAATTTCAAAATTCTTACTTTTCCGTTCCATGCGAGACCAAACATGTTGACGGCGATGTCTAACCCGGCGAAGAAGAGCGCTATCCAGAGCGCCTGGCTACCCGAGTAAAAGGAACCCATGGTTCTAAAGCAAGTGATAATCTCGTTTTTCGAAAATGTGCATCAAGGTATAAAAACAAACAAAAATAAGGAATGAGATTTACAAGCTTACTCACATATATCTGTCGCCAAACGAGCATCGGCTACTAAAAGCCGCTTTTTCTCTGCGTCTACGCGGCTCGCACACTATTTCCGCCTGCGTATCGCACGACTGCTGCATTCGGGCCATTTTTGGCAGAATACTTGTTTGGCGACGACTATATGTGGGCAAAATAAAAACCTGCGAAATATGAAACATGGAGAGCTCGGAGGAGTGATTATTTATATAGCCGTCGCCAAACGGAAATCGGCGAGAAAAAGCCGCTTTTTCTCTGCGTCTTCGCTTTTTGCACGCTTTTTTCGCCTGCGAATCGCACAATTGGTGCATTAAGGCTTATTTGGGCAGGATTCCAATTTGGCGACAGCTATAGAATTAGAACCAGCTAAGTTTTTTCTCCAAAAGCTCATTTAAATTGTGACGATCAAGGGTGGCTACGGCCCGGCCCGGCCCGACCCGCTGATCAGCCACCCTTGGTGACGATTGTGATAAACAAACCGATGGGGAGGGGGGGCTTTGGGAGTGGGAGTGGGGGGGGGGGGTGATGATTGAGATAGGTATTGTTGGCGCAATCTCGCCCCCTTACACAACAGCGGGGGTGCAATTACTATATTCAGAACCAATCGTACACCCCGCCAAACGCAGTGTCACCCCACGCTTTCATGTAAAATGCGCCCTCCCGTACCCTAAGTTGCATTGAGTGGGGGGGGGGGTCAACTACACCGCGAGGAGCGCCAAATAATGTGGGGTGAGATTGCAATTTTGCCAATGATTCGTATTGGGGGCTTATCTGAAATCAGGGGGAGGGGTTATCCAAAGGTTTGGAACCATTAGGTTAAGTCCCCCAAGGGCGTTAGTTAACTGAATTCAAATTAACCCTCCCCCGCCCAAATGGCATTCAGTTCAGCCCCATTCTTAGCGGTTTCAGAAATACTTCGCATTGATGGGGGGGGGGGCAAATCGAGAGTGGGGTCAAACTGAGGTGGGGGACTTAACTGAGTTTCGTATAAAAAAAGGAAAAGAGAGAAAACATTTTCCGAAAATATGCCAATTTTTGACCAGATCTGAGCACACAGTTTCCAAAATCCGCTGAAGACATGGGAATTTTGGCGCAAATTACCATATTAAAAAGTTTTTTTTTGATAAAAACTGTAGAACTTTTTCAAAATGCTAAATACATGTTTTAATTGAAAATGGAAGTAGTGATTGTTAGGAAATCGCATTGTCTTCCCCGTTTTGTGACTTCTGCACAAGTGCACACTTTTTCCTCCCGCGGACAGCCTTCGGCACTCGGCCGGTTGCCGTTCACGTGTGTGTTATCAGTCGACGAATCAATGATAACTTCTGTTTGAGCAGCACGAACAGCACTTTTTAGGGACAAAGAGTGAGAAAAGGGCTGTAATTAAAGAGCAATGGTCGTTTTCTTACAGTTTTCCTTGCAGTTACTTTCAAAACTGCCTTTTCTATAAACAAAAAATATAAGCTGTTAATTTCATCTTATCAACATTATAGCTATACAAAAATATAGAAGACAAGTGGGGGGCCTTTCCATTTAGTTTTTTTGTGGTACAATAGAAAGGAGGAA
The DNA here is from genome assembly GCA_964057215.1 of Oscheius myriophilus. Classification (NCBI taxonomy): domain Eukaryota; kingdom Metazoa; phylum Nematoda; class Chromadorea; order Rhabditida; family Rhabditidae; genus Oscheius; species Oscheius myriophilus. Next base: position 5,754,356 of record OZ059902.1, on the reverse strand, counting down.
AATAGTCATGAAACTAAAAGAAACCTGATCGTTAAGTGGTATGATGTTTCTGAAAATGGTTTCAGCTGCTTTGCCACCCACCCGCCCTATTGGCATATCAGCATGTCTTGGAAAAGCAGGCCAATATTTCGCTTATCTTCGTTTATTGCAACTGTTAAGCCGCAACAACGAATTAGAACCTTCGTTCTAAAAAAAGAGCAAAGTGTGCTGAAGAAGGGGTAATCCAGAAAAGGGGAAGGTGAAAACGAAAGCATGGATAGCGCGTGGGTGAAAGCAACTACACTTGGTATAAATAGACAGATTGGGTCGGCGAATAGTGCTTTGAAACGGAAAACTGCCGTTTCCTTTAAAAAAAAACGATACAATTAAGTGGGTAGGTCAGTCACAGAACCATGTGCAGGGCCAAATCGATCCCCCTGTTCTTAGGGGGGGTTTGGCATGCCCGTCCTACCCATGAAAGCGGTCGTCAGGGGCATTTTCTCTTTGGAGATGACTTGTATGCGAATTGCGCCATTTTAATTGAAGTGATTTTCGCGAATACCGTTCCAGTTAACGGTTGTGCTCAGAATGTTTTTCAATTCTTCATTAGCAGGCAAATAAAAAAGGCCCCTGATGAGCTCTTTGAAGCTACCATCAGTCGCCTTTTCGAGTCGAAAATGAGCCGTATGCAAATTGCGTCATTTCAATTGAAATTATTTCTTCCAACGCCGCTCCAGGAAACGGTTGCTTGCCAAGTCCTCATAAGCATGTGATTTGTATAAGCATGTGATTTGCATAAGCATGGAAAAACTCTCTTTAAGGTTGTCCCCGGTTTTCGGACCGACTTTCTATTCCAAACTTTGGCGACAGATTTATGTTTGCCAATCAAATGATTTGAATTTGAAACTTAGATTTGAAGGTTGTCAAACGTTACATTCATGTAAAAAAAAGGAAGAAGAGATGGATAAAGACATACACTAAGAGATTGACATACAGAGAGACATACAGATAAATAGAGAGAGAGGGAGAGAGATTCAGAGAAAGTTAGAGTTTGAGTGAGTTGCCGGTGATGCCGATGTTGAGGGATAAGGGAGAGAGTGAGAGATATACATAGAACAAGGAGAAAAGAAAGAGGGAGAGATGAGAGAGAGAGAGAGATAGAGAGAGAGAGAGATAGAGAGAGAGAAACAGTTACAAACCGAGGGGTGAGTGTGAGAGAGAGAAAAGGAGACCCAGATAACACAGGGAGGCAGAGAGCGAGTAAGAGAGAGAGAGAAAGAGAGAGAGAGAGAGAGGATAGAAAAATTAATGGGAAGAAACAGAAAAAAAACGAAGAGGGAGACTTTGAGACCCCTTTGGCTGAAACAGTAGGTGTACCGAAAACCGTGGCTTTTTTGGATGTGCAAATAGACAGAAGTTGCTTGTCGGTGGATCAATTGATAGCATATCTCGAGTGGCAGATAACAACCACTGGCGAAGAGCAAGGCTCAGCCGCCGCTTTCAACGACAAGGCTCCAGGTTGCAATCTGGACTGAACGAAGTTTTCGGAAAATTTTGCCCCCTAAAACCATTGATTTTTCGAGGTTCATTAACTACATAATACAACAATAACAAAACAATAGGGATAAGTACCCGGATAACAATTCCTAAGGTCTAAAACAAACAGGATATCTACGCTTTGGCGGCCTTGGCCTTTTTCGATTTCTTCTTAGCAGCCAGGAGCTCGAACTGCAACTCGTCCAGAACCTTCCCGATAATCTTGGTATCATCGCTGCCGGCCAAGGAGGCGTGCAGAGTCACGTGGAAGCCTGAAACATTGCAAATTAGAAGAGAATGAAAAAAAGTCGAGAGATATGGAGGGATTGGACTGAATCTTAGGGAGAAAAAAACGTTAAAGGATTCGAAGCAGCATAAAAGCGTACTGCTGACTTAACTATGCAAAAGCGTGCAGTGAATTTAATTTTGATTATAGCAAAATAGTCCCAGAATGTAGCAGGTAAGGTAACTAATCAAAGGTGAAGAAACGCGTAAAAATAATTTTTCTTTATTTCTGATAAATTTATATAATTTCCTAAATCACAAAAATAACCACTTTTCCCTTTTCGGAGCAAAATAAATTGAGATGGGAGCACTTATATTTTTTTTGCGAAATTGTTACATGCAGAGCGCGCTATTCCGGCGTGTCTCGATTTTTCGTGCCCTATCGCCTTTCTCTGATGTAGAACCGTACACCAGTTGCATTATTCACCGTGTAAACCGCGTCACTTTTGACTCTGAGCCACACCGCGTCAACCCCCTTAAAACAGAGGCTCACGAAAAATGAATGGGGGACTTGCCCATTTTTAGCATAAAACTCTTTCACCTTTGAAAATGAAGCTCTTCCATCTACACTACGTCATGTACAAGGCCAATTTTCATTTTCGTGGGCCTCTACCTTTAATTTGGGGAAAATCCCTCATGAGAAATGCTAGATTGGGCAGCTATGACGTCATTTCGATCCCTATTCGGGGTTCTCACGGGCCGGGTCAGTTGGAAAATTTTGGTCGGCCTGTTCGGCCCGTTTACCCAGGACCACCCAGTCAGATTGCCACCCACACGACCAGGGTTCGATCCCGGTCGGTGACATTCTTTTTGTACGACTAATATTGATTTATATGTTAGTAAAAAAATCCGGCCGGCAGGTCGGCCCGCCATTTGAGAACCCCGATCTTCTCACATCCAAAAGTGTTATGTGGGGATTAACTTCAGCATGTGGGCTATGGTCCACATGACAATTTTACGATATTAATTGAAATTTCTCCCGCAAGTCTTTTTTTAATTTCCCTCTCACCTTCCCTGCTGCTGGCCCTGACGTCCTTCAAATCGCAGCCCTTCTCCCTCAACTTCTCGATAAATCCCTTATTCGGTCCGTTCAGCGCGTACTCGATCAGCTCCTCCAAACTCTTTCCCTCCACATCCTTCCTCGCCGTCGGCAATCGGCCGCAGCTGATGTTCTCAACCTGAAACATCCATTTAATCTCCAAAATCTCCATTTCAACTTACGTAAAGCGTAAAGTCAATGGAGCAGTCATCATCCAACTGGGGCCATTCTTGTTCCAGGAGGGACCCTTCTAAAAAGTGGAAAATTAGCCAAAAAAAGCCACAAAATCCTTACTCCAGGCGGGGTGCACGGTCTGAGCGGCGCTGAACATCTCGTTGGCCACGTGGGGCACGTAGATCTGCATCATGGCGAGAAGGGCGAGGAGACAGCGTTCTCCCTCGGGACTCGAAGCCAAGACGGAGGGTTTCACTTTCTGAAGAATTATTTATTCAAACAAAGGATATAAATAAGCTTCTTGTAAGTATAAAAAAACTAAATTGTAGGTGGCAATCTGACTGGGTGGTCCAGGGCAGGGGTGGCTGATCACCGCTCCGGCCCGAGAAAATCTGAGGAACGGGCCGGCCCCCCTTTTTTGAAAATCTATTTTTAAATGTAACTCTTTTCAAAGTCATTATTTTTAAGTTCTTTTGGAATTTTTGCCCTCGGGCCGCGGGCCGGCAAATTTTGGAGAGCGGGCTAGCCCGGCCCATAGCCACCCTTGGTCCAGGGTAAACGGGCCGAAAGGGCCGGGCCGACAAAATATACTAAATGGCACGGCCCAGCCCGTGAGAACCCCGCCAAAAACTTGATTTTCCAATCAATTAAAAAACACCTTCTTTGAATAGATGTCATTTCCACGAAACACAACTATACACCAAAGAGAACGGCGAGAGAGTGTGAGAAATCGAGAGACGCCAGACTGGCACGCTATTCAAACTTTGTTAATGTCAAAGCTTCAAGCGCTCTTCTTTCGGTTTTTTTTGCTCAAAAAGGGAGAATGCCGTGCCTCAGCGGCTCATATTGGCATGAGAATGTATCGTAAACAACGGGCAGACGGATATGACGTGTGAATAAAACGTACGCTGGAATCCGTTAGGTAAAAATTATAGTTATCGGTAGATTTGGGTTATCAGAATATCGATCGATTTGGGTTAAATGTGTTGCTTTATGCGAATAATTTTTTTATTGTCAGCCGCATAATCCGAGTTCGACACCGGGCGGTGGCCATTTCTTTGCGCATTTTTTTTAAATAGATACATAACTAAGATAACGAAAAAGAATTTTGATTTAGATGTTTGGTTAATGCAGATTCCGCGTGGTTTCTGAAGAGTTTATGTATTTTACGTAGGGTTACTGTAGTTTATGCCCGAATACTGTACTTCTCTATTGGTTCCTGTAGTTTTCACCGTGTAACCGTATTTTCCCTGTGGTTACTGTACAATGGTCGAAATTTCCCTTCATACTCGGCTGGCCTGAAAAAAAAGCCAGCTCCACAGGCGCTTGTGATTGAAACCCGTACCAGATCACATATGTGAAAAATATTGGATAAATAGGACGTCCGAGCCTCGAATCGCCGCCAATTATGTTTTTTTTCATCTCCAAAACTTACCCTCAACGTGTTGGTGAATCCGATAAGTCTCATCAGGGCAGTATTATGCAAATTAAGCACCTCCAGACACATTCCCACCTAAAAAATCGTAAAATTTTCTAAATTAATATCAAAAGCCTACATTTCGTACGAAGAAATTGTAGGCTTCCTTGAGTTCCGCTTCGGTCTTCGGATCCACTTTGCCCACCGTGCCGGCCTTCTTCTGCTCCACAAAGCCGTTGACAACCCAGCCGACGCGATCGATCCACTTTCGAATCCCCTTCGTATCTGATATCAATCGATAAATTAAAAAAATACTGTAATTTATTTACCAGTCTCTCCCCAATTGACCTCCTGGCGAGGGGCGGCTGCTTCGAGGAGCTGAAGACGGGTCAGGTCCACGCCGTCACGATCGAGGACCATTAGGGGATCTACTCCTGAAAAAGATAGTTTAAATTCTCACGGGCTGGCCCGGAGTTGTCAATTAAGCCCCCCTCCATTCGGTGCGGTTCATTTGAACTACCATACCAAGTGGAATTGGAACGCCTAGTTAAACCCCTTCACTAGTATCATCCCAGGTCCCATACGGTTGGATTAATTTAAGCCCCCTATGTCAATTAGGCTACTAACCAGTGAGGTCCATTTCAGCCCACACTAGCTAAATAAGCCCCCCATAAAGGTTAATTTAAGCCCCACATCCAACGGAATCCGTTCAGCCCGTATCATACAGGTTAGCTTGTTTAATCCCCCATATCATAGAAAAACATGAACGAAACATTTCGGTTAAAGGTTCTCAATTGGTGGACTTGAACTAGAGCTCGGGAGTAGAATGTGGGGGGGGGGCGTGTCAAAAAGGCCCCACAGGCAGCTTGTAAATGCATCTACCATGTGCTGAGAAAAAAATGACAGGAATTTTCAGCTGAGGGGGTCGCGCCGAGCTAAATTTCCTATTTGGGGGACTCGCGCCACACTTCTCACTGTATTGTGGGGGGTCGCACAAAAGGGCTTCACAGGTAGCTTGTTCAAGTATGCCTACGCCAAAAGTATCGAGCTTCGTCAGGGGTGATGCCCAGTTAAGTCCCCAGAAAAAATTGCCAATTCCACCATACAGTACTTCATTTAAGCCAATCAAACCCCCCAACAATTATGAGTTAAGCCGTCGCCTAGGTACGCCAAAGAAAAAGCGAGATAAAACCGTTTTCCTCACCATTATGCTTCGACTTGCTCATCTTCTCGTAGACCATCTCCACCTCGCCTCCTTCGCTGGTCTTCGCCTGTCCATCTTCTCCAAAAACGACCTCATCGTTCTTCAAATAACGACCGCTTGCCGCCTCTTTGTACGTCTTTCCTTTGACGATTCCCTGGGGAATGAGGTGGCGGAAGGGCTCGGCTACCTAAACACGAGTGTTACTGAGGGTATAGAAAAACATCCGCCGGGATTTTTGTTAAAGGTCGCGCCGATCCTGATTTCTCGGTTGGAAGACCCGCGCGATACGTCTCCTGTGTATTGTGGGGGGGGGGTCGCGAAAACGGACCCCCCGACAGGTAGCTTATTCATGTGACTGAGGGAGATAGATAGAGAGGCAGAGAGCGAGAGAGATAACCCACCGATGTGACGCCGATATCGGTGAGGAAGTGGGACATGAACCGGGCAAAGAACATGTGCACAGCGGCTGGAAAGTAGATGTTGCGATCTCTGCCTCTCACACACACACACAATATTCTGTGTCTGTCCGTTTCTTATCCTCCCCCCCTCTCTCTCTCTCTCTCTCTCTCTCTCTCTCTCTCTCTCTCTCTCTATCTGTCTTTCTCACTCCTATTCCCAACCGTGCTCAATCCCTCCCACGTAGACATCGACTGGCATCCGGGTTGCCGCCTCCTTGGAGATCAGTTGCTGCGTGTTGTGAGGACCCAAGTAACGGAGGTAGTACCTAAATGACTCTGATTTTAATCAAAATAACGGGCCGGTCCGTCGATCCAAGACCACCCACATCAGGGTTCGATCCCATGCGGAAGAAATGGGCAAAACCATTTTTTTCCGATTTCAAAAACAAAAGGAGGGCGCGTCAACGGTCACAGTCATTTTGAGCCCCTATTGACATATCATTTTGAGCCTCCATTGACATAAAAAACGTTAGACAACACACACAAACAATGAAACATTTATTGTAAAAGAGGTATGCACTGAATATTGCGCAAAATTTTAGCCTACGCCTGCCAGCCTGTGCTTTTTTTATATGCAAAATCAACTCACCAAGCCGAGTCGAAGAACGTATCCAGAGTATCCGTCTCGTAGTAGCCATATCCTCCAGGCAGTCTAAGAAACCCAAAATTCTCAGATTCGTCGATTTCTCACCCATCACAAGCCACTTTCTGCCTAGCTTGTCCTTGCAGGAAGGGCAGTTGTTCCATAGGCACCGCTTGCTTGCCGTCCTTCGATAGAAGCATTGGGATGGGTGTTCCCCAAGCCCTCTGACGGCTCACAACCCAATCGTGCAGTTTTCTGGACGTTAGGTAGCCTCCGTAGCCGCCGAACTGAAATTCGAAGAGTTTAAAGGACTGGGGAAAGTGTGTGTGTGTGTGTGTGTGTGTGTGTGTGTGTGTGTGTGTGTGTGTGTGTGTGTGTGTTTGTTTGTGTTACAAAGTAAACACACCGCTGCAATCTCCTGCACATCGTTGAGGTTCATCGGCATGACTCGTCTGTTCGGCTTCAGGTTGAACTGAGAAATGAGGGAGGCATCAGCAACGGTGTCACCTATCCTATAACAGGAAGTTACAGTAATCCATATACAGTATACCTGGCGTCGAGGAACATCTCCGGTCCTTCGTAGTCGGAAGGCACAACCAACACTGGCATCCAGTCGCCGGTGACGCCGTTCATCGCGGAGAAGGGAAGGAGATCTGAAGATACTCTTACAAAGAGGCAAAAAAGGATGAGATTTCGAAAGGCCCCAATAAAGGCAGTGAAATCGGATATCTGCTTTGACAGAGGTTGATACTTTTTTTTATATTTGAGACAAACCTATGAAAACGATCATGAAGGCCAAAACTCTAAGAAAAACAACAAAACTATGTGTCTAACCTACGGTGAGAACAATACCAGGGATTGGTACGGAGGGGGTGTTAAAACGTAACTTCCCCAAAAGGGTGGGCGTCTCCCAAAGCAGTTAGGATCTTTATTTTTCCAAAGCCCCCATTTGCAAAGACAAAAACATAAGTGGGCGGTGCCTGCATAATTTGGCACTTGGTAGAAAATGATAGCAAAGATAAAAGGGAGGGGGGCTTACGTTGCCTCCAAGGCAAAATACGGGGCTTACGCATCGAACCCCCCAAACGTTCCCTGTCTAGCTATGCTCAAAAACCGAAATCCCGCGCGTACCACATGCCTAGGAAAGGCGTGAATCCCTTAACCGCTCCCAGGCATAAACAATGACACATTTTAAGGGAAGCACGAGAACTGTTAGCCAAGCCGAGCTGGTTTGAAATTTGAGGGGGTACGTTTAAGAGGCTCCCAGCAAAATTACGCCCCCACCGAATAGTTAGTTGATCCCCCGGTGTTCTCACGGGCCGGCCCATTTGGAAAATTTTGGTCGGCAACGTTGGGCCGTCCCAAAAAATCCCTCGGCCCGGCCCGTCCCAGCCCGTCATTTGAGAACGCCGTTGATTTCCACCAAAAATTGACTCAAACGCGCTTGAAACGAGTCAGTCAGCTTTTTCTCCGTTTCCTCAAAAACACTACGACTGTAACTTACAAGGCTCTTTTCCCTCCTTCTTCTTCGGGTCTGAGAGCGCATGTCCTTGTCTGAGTACGACGAACCAGGCACTGGCAACAGAAACGGCATCCAGAACCCTCAAATCGAGAAGTTCCTCCATCGGCGCGCCATTGAAGTCCTGAAATCGTCAATTTTTGAGCAAAAATTTAAAAATTACTTACCCTGAGGGGGAATTTGAACCTGTAGACGTCGCAGGCTCCGATCCAGTTCGACTGGATGTCCGCTACCTCGTGCCATTGCGTAACCCGCTTTAAGCCATCCGACAGCCTCTGAAATTTCAATTTTCTTTTACAAATAAAACTTTAATTTAAAATATAACTATACCAAAAAACTTACCTTCGCGTACTTGGGCGTTTCGATCATCCACTGGCGGAGTTTCCTCTTCTCGGCGAGGGCTCCGCTCCTCCAGCTCCTTCCGTCGGCGTCGATCTGCTCCGCTGCCAATACCGTATTGTCTACCGGGTCCCAGTCCACCTACAATTTGGCAGAATTGAGATAAATTAAAAAAAAAAGAGAAAATTCACGCACCTCTGCTAGATTTCGGCGAAGAAGTCCCTTTTCGTGGAGGCGGCAGAAGATCCACTGGGTCCAGCGGTAGAATTCCGGTTCGCACGTGGAGATTTCCTGGGAAACGGTTGATTTACCTATCTTTCTCTACCTATCCCTCCTTGTGTTCTATCCGTATCTCTACACCTCTCTGTCTCTATCTAACCCCATCTGTGCCTCCGTCTCTCTCTCTATCCGACTCACATTCTCTCAATCTCTCTATCAATAATATGCCTATGTTTCTCTGCCGCCTCTCCTCTTCTATGCAAGCCTATCATATATTATTTTCGCTTTTATCCCTCCCCTCTCCACGGCCTTTCCCTCCTTAACGTTTGAAAAAACTCTAGGTGCCAAAAAACCGGCGTGAGCACTTTGCTAACCGGCCAGAACAAAGTGTTATAGGTTGCATTGCTCCCATCCTGAACGCAAAGCGTGAGCAAAGTGCCAAACTCTTAAATATGCTGAATAGGTGGTTTTTCATAGGCTAGTTTTTCATTTTTCATAGGCTGAATAGGCTGGAAACGGGACGGGGTTTGGCGAAATTCCAGTGAGGCGACCCGAGTTACCGTCTCTCTCCCTCTCACTCTTCTCACCCTGCTCCAGTCGAACTGCACCCCCGTCCTCAGCAGCTGATTCTTCATCGACGCAATGTTGTTCCTCGTCCACTCCCTAGGGTCAACGCCCCTCTCTCTGGCCGCGTTCTCCGCCGGCAGACCGAAGGAGTCCCAGCCGATCGGGTGCACCACCTGAAACACTCTTTAAATTGATTTTAATTGCCACCAATTGAATCTAGTGCCCACCACACCTACTTCGGCTATTCTTGGAAATGAGAGAAAGAGTTGATATTGAAATACCCAAAATGGTGATCTACAAAAGGGCGTGGCCTCTTTTTGACCGAAATAGGATTGGCGCTGAGTATAACTACTCTAAAATGACCCACATCGAAGCCATTCAGCTGGTAGTATCTGGCCGTGACGTCGGAAATTGTGTACACCCTCATATGTCCCATGTGCAGATTGCCGGACGGGTAGGGAAACATCGAGAGCACGTATTTCTTCTCTCCATCAGTGCGCTGAAATAGAAATTAATCGAAATAAAAGGCAAAAAATCACTCACTTTTGTCCAGGAAGCGGCCGCTTCGGTGTCGAGGGTAGGCTTCCAATGCGCTTCCACGTCCAACAGCTTCTGACTGATTTTTTCCTGTAACATCATATATCGTATACAGCAAACATAGGATTTTCCGGAGAATATCGGAACACTTCTCACATCAGTTCGACCCTTCGTTAGCGCTAAACCCGTGCCCTAATCAATTTAGGTTTGGGGATCTTTTTCCCAGCCTACAGGCAAAATTCTGCGCTATATCCCGACCCATACAAATTCTCTACTAGTTGGACGACGTTCGTTTCAACTTTTGCATAAGCCTACCAAATTTCGCGCCAACCGGGTGTCAATAGATCCTAAAATGATGTCATAATAACCGTTGACGCAACCTCCTGTTGTAATAAATCTGGGAAAAGGCAAGAGTCAATGCTGCTAGGCATAGTTCTCACTGGCCGGGTCGACTTGGAAAAAATCTTCGACCCGGCCCGTTTTGAAAGTCTCATCCCGCTGTGACCCAACCGGACTAGGAAAGGACAAATCATATAAGGGCGTTAGCGCGACTTTGACGGCATGGGGGTCTCGCAAAGAAGAACCTGATATACGAGGGCGGTATCGACAGGTTGCTCAACAGGCCATTTTTGAAGGGCGTCTCGTCACGTCCTAAACGACGGAGCTGTGCCCATGTATGGGGCAAATATGGCATAGTGAACAATGAGAAATTCTGCTCAGCGCGACTCCCTCATAGTCAGCCGAAAATCGCGGTTCATGTTCTTCTATGGTTATAGGCAATTTTAGCACGTGATGAAGAAAAGTTTCCCTTTAACGCCAATAAATTGTGAAAAGTGCCAATAAATTTTAAAAAGCAGGTTGAAACAGGGTCCTTCCCATGACCCCTCTCTGACTTCAAAACAGAGCACAACAGGCCCAGTGCGGTGAAAAATTTATTGACACAACAGTCTTTCCGGAGTACCACAGGAAAAACGACGGGCCGCTGCCGTGCTTGTTCGACACTACGTATGCCCAAAATTTCATCAATCTATTAATGCAAACGTGTGAAAAAATACTCTTCTTTCGTGTAATTCAGACCTTTTCCGCTATCGGCCATTGTAGACAGGCCGCATGTCTCCTGCGGTACTGTAGAATCCTCAGATTCGCCACCCTTTTCAACATCTAAAACACTCAAATGTCTCTCTTTCTCCACCTCTCCATAAACCACTGGGTCGCAACTCGGCCATTCTCTCCATTCAACCCCTCTGGAAACTCTTTATTAGTACCTCTGTCTAAAAACGGGGTCTAAACACACAAACTACACAGTCTCTAGACGTCAGAACTAGTCTCTGCGCTTTTTTAGCTAGCTCAGATCATCAAAGTAAGGGGGTTTATGTAGGGGGATAAGAAAGAACGGATGGAGAAGTGTGTGGGGGGCATAAGTAGATTCCTGAAGGATGTACAGGGGGAAAGTGAGAAAATGGGATAAAAAGAGAGAAAAAGAAAGAGACAGTAAGAGAATTAGGGAAAGAGAGCATATGAGGAGATGTCACAAAAAAAATCACCGATTGCTAAGGAGTGAGGGGAGAGACAACCTGTTGAGTACCGTAATATGCAGAGAGGGAAAAGAGGGATAGGGGCGAGGGGGTTAGACGAATTGCGAGCGACGGAGCCAAAAGTCGACCTTTTCCAGACGGGGCTGGTCGAAAACGAGGCGGGGGTCGAGGAGAGTGTAGGGACACGGCTTTTCCAACTGAAATGAGGTATGTTTAAGAGGAGAGAGAGAGAGAGAGAGAGAGAGAGAGAGAGAGATAGAGAGAGAGTTACCTCTTTGTCGCCAGCGGCCTTTGCCGAAGAACAGCCGGAGTCGCTGTCTCTGGTCTGGTGGCTTCCCACGTGCGACGATGAATCCGAGAGATTCAGAAGCTCACATTCCAGGGAATCCACCATGGAAGTGTGCGAATCGTCGCCGTTACACAACTGAAAAGGAAGCAATTTGTGGAAAAGCACGCCCCAAAGATTTCCACAACAATAAACAGTTTTTTGTTCAACGTTTTCCCCTTAGACTAAGTTGTAAAAATGGGAAGATTTGCTTTTGCCGGCATCGCTCAGTTCTTCAAAGCGGAGACAGCTCGCGGCTTTCACGGGACCGACTGGAGAATAATGGAATTGCCGCCTCGCTGGCCGAGAAACGTGTCAGTCCGGCTTGCAAACTTGTCAAATGAAAATTCCTTTAAATGATTTTTTTTTAGCTTACATCAAAATGTTAAAATCTTGCAAACTTTTTTTTAAACACTCCTATTACATATTTGAACCATACTTGGGCAACCTACCGCGGATGTCAATTTTGCGACCGCCCCTTCTATAATAAAAAAGATTCGAAAATTTGCGGGGGACCCCCTTCTTTAACAAAATTTCCCGAAAACTTAAAATTGCGACAGCCCCACGGCCGCCTATGGCGGAGCTTGACAATGTATGATTTGAACCATAGTTGGCTAACCTCCGCGAGCCGCGGCGTGGTGTCGCAATTTGTCTTTTACCCATTTATTTTTAAAGGGAGGGGAGCCGCCGCAAATTTAGAAAGGTTTTATTCTAATAGAGGGGGCCGTCGGAAAATAAATTCTTGCGGTAGGTTGGCCAAGTATGATTTGAACAAATTCTAACTTAGCAAAAATTGAGTGCCCCGACCGGGATCGAACCTTGGTGGCGTGGGTGACAGTTTGACTAACAAGGGAATGGTCAGTACCGCCCCGTGGGGTTTCTATATGTACAAACTACATACTACAAACGCACCACCATGGTGGAAATGTCTCCGTGGGAGCGCGTCCTCTGCAGTTTCCTGATCCACTGTTCGCTGTTCTTCTCCCCCTGACTGGCCGTGTCTCTGGGCGGTGTTCCGAGCCAGCAGTCCTCATCGGCCGAGTAGAAGCCAGCCCAGTCGCGCAGCACCCTCTCAGCCGTGTGGGACCTGAACGTTAGAAATTTATTGAAGAAATGAGACATCGCTTTCACAAGAATTTATACCAAAATAAGAAGACAGTTCGCCGCAAAAAAACCCCCCTACCTATGGAGGAACTTGGCTCTGATCCCCTCGCCGTTGTCACTGTCCAGTTGAGGCATCTCCGGGATGGGCATCAGAACCGCCTGGCTGCAGGATACCGCGTCCCCGGCTCCTCTACAAAAGCATAAACTAAAAAACGAAATACAACTAACCGGTTGTCGGAATTCCGCTCTCCTCCGCCAGTTTGATTGGTGGAAGTGGAACCATTTCCGGAAGGCGTTACGATGGAGAAAACGACGTTGGATGGGCCACTGCCGCCAGCGAGACCGCCTGAAAATCGAGGATTAAAATACAGTTCAAAATGAAATGAACAGAAAATTATAGTAAGAATTAGATTATTAGAGACATGTCGTCTCGCTCAAAATACTGTGCAAACACAGTAAAACTTTGGAACTCGAAAGGGGATAAAAATCCTAGGCCCGAATAGTCTACTCGGGCCACATAGTCAAACTGTCATTCTCGCGACAACGGTTCGATCCCGATCGCGGCACTATATTTTTGCAACTTAAAGAATTAGTTAACATGCTCAACAGAAGAATTATAAAAGAATATGCGGGTTTTATAAGTTTAATGCAAGCCACAATAACGATTTTCGTGCCAACCAGGTGTCAATAGGGCCGAAAAATGTCATTATAACTTTTTATGCACTCTCCCATTGAAATCAAAATTTAAAAAGACCAGGTTTGACCCCTTGATTGATTTAATTTCCCGCACTTCCCACCATACCGGGACACCGGGTAAAAAGAAAGGTCCCGCAACGCTACTCTTTAGAGATCAATGACTTTTCCGCACTTTCACAACGTGTCCGAGAGACGATGACAGCTAGCGTCATTTGGGTTGGCTGGAGTAAACAACGGTCAGTTGGAAAAGACCTGCGGCAAATATGTAGCACATTTGGGTAAAGAAAACAAAATTGGTTTAAAAACGAACCATTATTGGAGTCGTCGTCGTCACTGCGTCGTTCCCTGTCCTTCTTCAGTCCACAGTGCTTGGATCCAATTAGAGACAGCCGTTTGCCTTCTTCGTCGTCTGAAGCCTCCGAGGATGAACAACTAAATTTATTTAATTGATAAAAGCGTTGAAAGAATCGACCTTGCGCTCCTTCGATTCCTGTTGATGAAGCGCTGGTGTTGTTCGTATCTCCTGAAAAATGGGGTAAGGGGATAGAAAAGAGGAGATAAAAAGAGAAGAGTGATTAGACAACACGACAGACTGTCTACCTGCACACATCTGGCGACACCACGGCGTGGCGGGGACGGATCATCCGCACGGCACTGCAAGTGTTAGCGGTAAGCATGCCGAGCAAGAGGGGTGAGGGTTAAAATTAGAAGAGTTAATGGATTCGGGGTTGACTGTCACCCACACCACTAGGGTTCCGCCCTATTCCGGTTTTGAATGACATATTTTTTGTTACAAGTGTCAATAGGTACTAGTAAATGGCTTAAAGCTATGAGAACTTATAGGATTGGTTGGTTATCTAAAAAAGGCCTTTATTTTTCAATCATATGCAATTTACAGCTAATGTCAGTAGGGCAATTTGAATCAAAGGAGGACGCGAGGTATTTGCCATAAAATTATAACATTATAACAAAAACTATAAACGTTGCGTATACTTGGGCAACCCACCGCGGGTGCCAATTCTGCGACGACCCACTCAATTATTGAAAGTTTCGAAAAAAAATTGCGACGGGCCTGATTCTTTAACAAAATTTGCCGAAAACTCAAAATTGCGACAGCCCGCCGCCGCTTATGGCGGAGCTTGAAAATGTATGATGTTGCGGGGCTTACGTTGTCTACGAGGTATCATTTGGGAGGCTTATTCATTAAGCCCCCAAAAGCTCCATGTCTAACCATGATTAGGATTACATCTGTTGGCCTACGTTAACGGAGAACCACAGAAAACATACATACAAAAAATCGTACGGCGTGGTTTTTAAGCTCTATTGCTAAAGTCTCTACAGCTCTAACGCAGTTGACTCTCTTCGTGTCAGTAGGGTATATTTTCTTGGAAAAAAAATTTCGTCCATTCAGTTTTGTATTCTATTTTTTAAAGTTTAACATCGATATTTGGCTAGAAACAAGCGTCGTAAAATACACCCTATTTTGGCACTATGAAGTTTTCAAACTGCTCTCCGCGTATGCACGGAAGTGTCACTAAAATCAGCTGTATACTTGTTTAGTTTCGTAATAATTACAATATTTCACATTAGAATTGAAGCCAAAAACAAACAAAATCCGCAATTTTTCATTAAGAGTAGACGAAAGTTCATATAAAAACATCGACGAGAATTTTCCGCAGAGGGGCAGCGCCGAGCCTAATTTCCTATTTGGGACTCGCGCATCACATTTCATTTGTGTTGTGGTTGTTAGCGCAAAACGGACCCACAGGTAGCTTGTTATGTATGCGAAAGTTTTAACTGCCTAAAACACAAATCACCTGTATGTAGTTGGCTGTGGATGTGATCCCGTGCTCTTCGTGGCCTGAACGGGTCCGTGGCGGGCCGTGTGGACCAGTCCCGTAGAGGCGGATCTAAATCTACCGTAAACACCAAAAACTACCGTAACCCACCTATTAGTCCTTAACATGCCGTCCATGGGATTGGAGAGATGGGCTATGGCCGAAGTGCTGTCTCCGCCTTCCTCTCCCTCTTCACAGATTCCTGGAAAAGGTTTGTAGCCAAAAAATCGATTTATTTAGCAGACATAGTTTTGCCGTTAAATTGGGGTCATTTGGGTCGAAAAAATCGTAATATCGACGGCAGCCGTAAAAAACAAAGGTAAGGCGAAGCTTCGGTTACCTAGGAGGTGAGGGGATGACGACAACTTGCGCATGCCGGAGACCGAAGTGGAGGGGGCGACTTTGAGACGGGAGAAGGAGGAGAGCGAGACGGCTGCAGAGAGAAGATGATTAACCGACGGGCGGTGCAGAGGGGGTGGGGCATCCGGGGAGAGTTGAGAGGCAACTTTTTGCAGGGCTCTTCGGGCCGGCCCGTTTTGCTGAAGCTTCGGGCCAGCCCGTTGCCTTATTTCCCCTCCGGATGCCCTCAGGGGGCTTCTGAAACCAACCGGGCGACGTTCTGCCACTGCTCGAGCCGGGAGGCGACGGACTGCGGCTGCTCCTCACACTGTCCGGGCTGGCGGCTCTCCGTGCACCTAATTCATGCAATTCTCACAATTAGCAGGGGACAGGCTAGCTATCAAGAGAGATAGAGATAGACGGAGAGAGAGAGAGAGAGAGAGAGAGAGACGAACCGATTCTGCTGAATTCGAGGAGGTCGTGAACGGCCTGCGGACTAACGCGATCCTTGGCACTGCCGCTGAACATCGACACCGAGGGAGAGGAGTTTCTGAAGAAACGCTATGAATCCACCATTTCAATGTTAGTGGGGTGTGTGGAGGAAAAAATGCGTGTGAGCTACATGAAAAGCAAGCATTATTAGGTGAAAAGAGGGTCTGGAAATTTAATTTTGTAATTTATATTTGAATCTTTAAGGATTTTCCGCGGTCGCCCACACCAATTAAAAAAAGTTATGCTTGCAACATAGGGTATAAACTTAAAGTTACAAAAGGGGTTAACCAATTTTAAGACCTCAAACTTAAGGGTAAGTACGTTAAGGACGAACTCCCAAAGGGGTGTTCATGAGTCGGCAAATATTCACTTTAATTGTCATAATTAGTTGGGTAATTAATTCGTACCAGCCAGGTGTCAATAAGGCCCAGACAACGTGTCACTAGGGCCCAGAAAAGAAAAGACATGTTCCAAGGCTGCTTTCAGCCTACCGCTGGAATAGAAAAGGCCCCTCGGAAGGGAAGTCCGGATAAGTCCTCTGATGTCCTCAGGGACTATATCCAGATTTTTTCGCGGTTAGAAATCAAAAATGGCTCCAAGTTTCGAGCGTTTAGGGGATCCACTATCTGAGCCCCCTAAAGTACAAAATTAATAAGTAACCTTGAGAACACTCACGAGGTATACTATAGTCAAAAGTAACTTCGGCCGATTTGGCTGCGTGCAAGGCCTGAGTATCATATCTACCAGACATTCAACGAAAACCGACAAAAACAAAAACATTTCTCCTATTTCTCAAAACATTTCTCCATTTCTCCTGTAGTGCTAGCAGTAAATCAATTTACAAAAGATCTCTGCTCATTTAAAGGCAGAGGCCCACGTAAAATGAAGAGGGGGACCTGTCCATGCTAATCGTAAAACTCTCTCGCCTACGTTACGTCATGGACAGGTCCTTTTTCATTTTCCTGGGCCTCTGCCTTTAAAGGAAGAAAGTGGCTATTTGCGACACCTACGTAAATGACTTTTTCGACCGAAAAATTTAATATTACATATCTGGGAGCTTACAGTATTCCATGAATTCTCTTTGCGAGACCTTTGAATCGTACTTAACCGTTCCGTGCCACCTATGTTCTTAATTTCTTTAGAATTTTTAGTGCAAAAAGTGAATTTCCAGACCCGTGTGTGCATGCAATGTGTCACAGGCGAACCTTCGCACGAGACGACACTTAGGCCGATCGTCCTTGAGCATCTCCAGCTCGCTCTCCAGCCACTCTGGCTCCGAGATCGTCCTCCCGAAGAGCGCCCTCCTCACACTGCTCTCCACATTGCCCATGGACTCGGTCTTCTTCCGCCTCCCGATGCGATGGGCCATGTCTTCGAGGATGGGCGAGAGGTCGTCGAAGTTACAGGGAACGGCCAGAACGCGAGAGAGGGCGAGTTGCACGGGCCGGTCGACTTGGAAATCGCCCGAGGCGACGGAGTCCTCGGAGGGCTGGCGAGAACAACGGCCACGCGTCGACGTGCCGGGAGAGACTAATCTGAAGCACGAGAACGACATTCAGAAGAACAAAGAGTGCAGGAAAGTATCGAGGACGGAAAGTCATGCTAAACAACGGACAACTCTACGTTCAACGGCCCGGGCCAGCCCGTGCAAAATAGAAAAGAGAGGGGTACCTGCTGCTCTGGCGACTGGTGGAACGGAGGTAGGTGGACAGCTCCTCCTCGCTCTCCTCCTGAATGCGGGAATTCACACAAAGTGAGAGATGATGAGGGGAAACGAAGCAAAGAAAACCGAAAAATGTGATCTCCATCTTTCCACACTCTCTCGTCCGTCGCACTGTCTGCGTCTGCACACTCTCAATTAGCTAACAGTCTGGACTCTCCAAAATCTCTGAACACTCTTGTCGCCAATGTCTGCGCTCTCCGCAATCTTATACTGACTACTCGTTCGTAAATCGTCTCTGCTCTCTATCATTCCTATACTCCCTCTTCTTTCGTGGTGTCTGAGTTGCCTTGTTTACCACACTCTATCGGTTTGGTGTCTGGACTCTCCAACGTCTAGTTACTCTTTTGCCACAAAAGTCTGCACTCTTCTCAATCACATACTCTCTATTCCTGATTGAACCGTCTGTACCCTCCATATTTCCGCACTCATTTGTTCTCCCGTCGAACTGTCTGCGTTTCCAAGATCAGCACACTATCGCTTAGCTAACAGTCTGCCCTCTCCAACATTGCTGTACTCTATCGCCATCAGTCTGCTCTCTCCTTAGTCCCACGCTCATCTGCGCTCTCTACCATACCATTACTCTCTCTCTCTCTCTCTCTCTCTCTCTCTCTCTCTCTCTCTCTCTGTATGAGTGATGTCTGCGCATCCTTGTTCAGCACACTCTATCGATTATGCAGTCATGGGCAAGCATGGCAACGGGCCGGCCCGCTCCAAAATTTTTCACGGGCCGGCCCGACTCAACCGAAAATTTATGCCTTTTTTCAATGTAAAAATCAAAGAAAACGAAAAAAAATTTTTTCGGGCCGGCCCGCTTCAAAATTTTTCTCGGCCCGGGCCGGCCCCAAATTTTGCCATGCTTGGTCATGGGCCAAAAGTTTGCGCTATATCCTGAACGCACCCCTTTTGTAATAAAAGTGGTACTTCATGGGCATACCTGGGCAACCTACCGCAGGGGTCAATTTTGCCAGGCCCCCCTTCAATTGTTGAAAGCGTCGAAAATTTGCGACGGGTCTCTTTTTCTAAGAAAAACTGCCGAAAACTTAAAATTGCGACGCCCCTACCGCCCCATATTGGGGAGCTTGCCCATGTATGTTCATGGGTGATCTACCGTAATTATCAAAATCAAAATGACGTCCAAAATGACGTCATTATGAGCGCCGACGCACCCTCATTATGAGACCTTTGTAATAAAAGTTTGAAAAAGCAAGGTATATCTCATGGCTGCTATACTGTCTCGCAACAAATGTCTGCACACTCCTCAATGCCATATGCTCTATTCCTTGTTCAATCGTCAGGATTCTCCACTACTTCCATACCATCTCTCTTACTTTTCATTGTCTGCGCCTCTCAAGTACCCACTATTTCTCGCTTTATCTGTACTCTCCACTCGTAACACGCTATTTTCCGGCGGAATCCCTCTACAAACCTTGAGAATCGTGCAAGGACGGGCTCTCCAGGAATTCGAGCGGCTTCTGCACTTGGCACCTCCTCCTCCGACCGGCGTCCTTGGCATGGAATCCCCACTTTCGAAGGGATCCTCGTCGGGCAGTGCCTCATTCTCCTTCTCCATCAGTTCCTTGGCCTTTTCCTCGCGACACGAGGCGAGGATCCGTTCGGCAAGAAGGAAGTACGTGGCAGTCATGGAGTTGTATTCGTCATTCTCCAGCGCTCTGAAAATTGCCATTTTGTTAAAAAAAAAAAGAGAGACAATTTTAGTTAAAAAAAATATTTCAATTTAAATACCTTACTGAAAAACGTAACGTCATTTAAAAAAAACCAAAAATTTGTCCAATGAGCCCACTCGCACTGTTCGTTGTTTACAAGACTCAGATAGCCTACTGCCGCCGACTACGAGGCTGGAATGAACCGTGGAATAAACCAAGCCCAGCTGGAACTCTCAAATGACGGGCCGGGCCGAGAGATTTTTCGGGACGGTCCGGTCCGGTCGGCCCGGGTATAAAAAATTAAATTTTATATAAATCGGTAAAATAATTTTTTAACTGCTTTAATAACTTGATAATGTTTGTTACTAACATATAAGTCAATAGTAGTTTCATAAAAAAGAATGTCACCACCTGGGATCGAACCCTGGTCGTGTGGGTGGCAATCGGACTGGGTGGTCCAGGGTAAACGGGCTGTCCAGGGCCGAGCCGACCAAAATTTTCCAACTGACCCGGCCCGGCCCGTGAGAACCCCGGTAGTCCTTTAGATATAAAAAATTACCGTAGTATTCCGTCCTCACTGCCAATATTTCCGGCGACCATCTGTTCGATAATGGTAGTGTGGGCCGAGTGGGAGAGGTGGTGCTGCACAATGAGAGGCAGCTCCTGCGCGTGGCCTCGGTCTCCAGCGGAGACCCAGGAATTGGCGACGATTTCCGTCAAACCGGCCCGTTTCGAAGGGTCCCGTACCAGCATTCGTTGGATGAGACTGAAATGTGAAGCGTTTGAGAGAGAGAGAGAGAGAGAGAGAGAGAGAGAGAGAGAGAGAGAGAGAGGCCCACTTTCTGCACAAAGCCGATAGATAATCTGGGAAAGAGTATTTGCAGTCGAGAATCTTCGTCAACGTCTCCGAATCGTTGGTCTCGTTGAAAGGCAACCGTCCGCAAACCAGCATGTAGAGGATTACTCCCAATGACCAAACGTCTGAAATTAAGCCAGTTTTTTAGATGTCTTTTTTCAAAGTGGGTGGAGCATAATTAGTCCTCCACAAACATCGTTCTTGCTTTTTTATTTGCGTTTTGTGGTTAAAGGACTGTTTGGGCCCCGAAAATTGTCTCGCAATGATACTCTCGTAAATCCTCGCAACTTTTTTGTTTTGTAATTTCTCCGGGCCGCAGGCCGCCGAACGTACATTCGGGGACGAAGTCCCCGACCAAGGGTGGCTGATCAGCGGGGCGGCCCGGCCCGAGAAAATCTGAGTAACGGGCTGACCCCACTTTTTTGAAAATCTATTTTTAAATGTAACCCTTGTCAAAGTCATTATTTTTTTAGTTCTGTTTGTTCCAAACCGTTCTAATTGTGCAACACATACTGTGTAAAGGAGGATTCGAACTACCCTATATAAATTTTGTATGTTTTTTTCATGGCCGAGTGGCTAAGAGTCGGACTGGTAATTTGCCCCAGTTCGATCCCCCGCCGACAAAACGTTTTCCCATAGTTGTTTTATACATTAGGTACAATAGAAATGTAAACGTAATTCCTGCACATAAGTCGTGAAAAACTTTTTTTTTCAACTTTTGGAATTTTTGACCTCGCGCCGCGGGCCGGCGCGAGCCGTGAATTTTTGGAGAGCGGGCCGGCCCGTAGCCAGCCTTGCCCCGAAGAGCGGCCGAAGGCGGGCCGTAACTCCTGGTCAACAACAAATGCAAAGTGTGTCACACGGCACAAAGGTAAATTAGACTACAGTTATAGTCAAAAGTAAATAAGCGAAGATTGTTTATTGGTGAATCAGAAGGAATCCATCTGTCGGGCCGTGATGCGTCGCTCCATCTTCTTATATACTGGTCAGAGGCGTGGGGAGGCGATCATCTGATGAGCGTTGTAACAGCCAGCTCATCGACCATGCGAAAGACATCCAACTCCCTTACAGCTCCCTTATTTTCTGAAGACGCAGATGTAGTCGACGGCCTCCTTCAAGTTCCGAAATGAAGACGCAGATGTAGTTGACGGCCTCCTTCAAGTCTCCTCTGATCACCAAATGACTGGGTGTCTACGACACCGTTACTGACTGGTTTGGCCGACTACGTCGGGGATTAAAAATGGAAATTTTGGCTGGGGACTACAGTCCTGACGCGTGTTGCACGCCCCACTCCTCACAACAGAAAAACAAGCGGTACAGCGGCTCCCTCTTCTTCAACGGGCACACCGGGAGACATCAGAGAATGGGCAGGAAGGCGCACACGCACGTTGAGCAGAATATGCAGATCCAGGGTAGTGAAAGGCTCCCTCGAGAAGCCGGCCATTATTCAGCGGCACCGACAGACTGATCTTCTTGGGCTCCTTGATCCTTGGCGACGTGCTGGGCGAAGAGGTGGTGGTCGTTGCCGTCGCTGCTACCAGTAAATAAGCGAAGATTGTTTATTGGTGAATCAGAAGGAATCCATCTGTCGGGCCGTGATGCGTCGCTCCGTCTTCTGGGGGAGACGGAGCGACGCATCACGGCCCGACAGATGGATTCCGGCCAGAGGCGTGGGCAGGCGATCATCTGATGAGCGTTGTAACAGTCAGCTCATCGACCATGGGAAAGACATCCAACTCCCTTACACAAAATACATGTCAGAATTGGCCTAACCTCATTCTCCTCTCAGCTGTCTCCAGAGGAGGTTGTTCTCCACAATGGAACAAAATGAGATCATGTGTGAGCTGTCTACCACTTTCAGCAAGGTGGGTTCGCAATGAAACCACTTGAACCAAAAGAGGTACAGAACCAAAATTTTCACGGCCCGGCCCGACCAAAAATTTATGCCTTATTTCAATGTAACAATCGAAAATAACGAGAGAAAAAAGGCCCGGCCTGCGTGAGAGAGCACTACCCTCCTGGTTTCAACAAATGACGCAGTTCAATGTTAAAGGACTGTTCGCGCTTATAAAGATGGTCTCGTAACGATATGTCATAAATATTTCGCGCCACTCTTGCAGTTTCCATTACGCCCTTCAGTAGCTCCCAACATCACTACGCTGCCTGAGTCCTGTGAATAATGGGCACGGGCAGTTGTTATGCAAATTTTTTTCGTTTGTTTTTTTCATTTGTCCATGGATTTTGACGCCATTTTTATTTCTTTCACTCACCTATGGCAGGTGCATCGTAGGCGTCTCCCAGCAGAATCTCCGGCGCCGAATAGGCCAAACTGCCACAGGACGTCCTCAGTTGCTGTCCCGGTTCATACAAATTGCTAAAGCCGAAGTCGGTCAGTTTGACCATGCCCAATTTCTCGAAGAAAACCACGTTCTCTGGCTGAAAATAAGTTTTATGTTATAAAAGAAACAAAAAAAATACCTTGAGATCCCTATGTACAACATGAAGTTTATGGCAATAGTCGATGGCGGTGATGATCTGGCAAAAGTACTGCTGGGCCAGTGGTTCGGCCACACCCTAGAAACAGGGATTAGAGAGAGAGAGAGAGAGAGAGAGAGAGAGAGAGAGAGAAAGAGAGAGAGAGAGAAGGGAGAACCAACCGTCTCGTGTCTGACGATAAAATCGTGCATATCGTAGTCGCCGAGTTCCAGGCAGAGGAAGAGCTTCGTCTGGGTGTCGATGACCTCGTACAATCGCACTATGTTCGGGTGCTGCACCAGTTTCATACATCTGACCTAAAAAAAAAAGAAATAAAAAACGATAAAAATAAGTTTTATGCAATTTTCCCTGATCAGAAGCTTTACAGCAGCATTAGCAACACAAATCACACATTTTGGCCGAAAATTTATATTCAATAATGGTCCGGTCCAGGCCGAGCATGGTAAAATCAAGGTCCGGACCGAGAAATTGTTTTTAGAGCGGACCGGCCCGTGATTTTTGATGGTGTTTTTAATGTAGCTCCGTTCAAGGTTAATATTTTCCCATTCTTTTTGTTGGAAAACCTCGATCTCAATGTGCAAAAGAAAATGTTTAAAGAAGGATTCGAACTACCCCGTATAAATTTTTAATGTCATCCGTGGCCGAGTGGCTAAGAGGTCGGACTGCCAAATCAAAGTGACCCAGTTCGATCCCCCGTCGTCAAAACTATTATTATTTTAGTAATTTTACCATAAAATATATGCTTGACACACAGTTTCACTGCATTGTAAGTAGTACACTTCTTTACGCCCTGGCAGGCCCGGGCTGGGCCGAGAAAATTGCCAGGTCGGGGCCGGCCCTTGCTAAATCGAGCAAATATTGTGTAGTGAGGCGTGTTTGTGAAGGATATTTTTATAGTTAATGTGTTGTTTTTTTTAAAAATTTTTTTTGTTATTTAATTAATCTAATTTATATTAATATGCAATTTCAAAGCCTAATGACCAAAAATTTCACCTCGACTTGTCAAGCGATTTTGAAAACGGGCCCACGGGCCGAAATCGGGCCCGTTCGGGCCGGGCCGAGAAGTTTTGGAGACCGGCTCGGCCCGGCCAGCGACCCTGCAGACCGACAAACAGTTACGGACAATTACGATTTATAAATATGGATTAGACCAATGAAATCAAAATCCGAATTTTGAAAACGGCTCTGATGGTGCCTTTCAGTCGACATATTCGTTGTTCTTACCTCCTGCATAATGTGGGCCCTGCTCTCCGGATCCAGATTGCCCTTGTCGATGATCTTACAGGCCACCTGTAAAAACATACATCTCCCTTTCAAAAAAGGACATGTAAACCCACCTTTTCTCCGGTAAACACGTGCCTGGCCAGTTTTACAACTGCAAAATGACCTTTTCCTATCGTTTCTTCCAAGTCGTAGAGACCGGCGATCCTAGCATTGTGGATGGATCTAAAAATAGACATTTCTGCGGAAAAGGAAAGTATTTTTTTTTCATGATTTAAAGGGAAGTTCGGAAATTTCCTACCGCAGCATGGACGGAACCAGCGAGAGCCATAACTGGGAAACGGGTTTTCCATAAAAGAAATATCGTCTGATTTGCATAACCCGTCGCGTGGGAGAAAACACGGGACCGTTACGCGGGATGTGTCATTTCGAAAACACACAGAGCACAGGTCACGAGCGAGCTACGGTTGTCCGAAGCGGCGTATTCTTAGCAAAATAGCGGCCTAAGGTTGCCGGAAGTGTCTGCCGTGAGCCGCTGAAGATTGTCAACAGCGGCCTGCAAATGCCCAAAAGTGGGTCTACATGCCCGCTGGTAGAAGCGGCCTAACACTGGTAAATGCGGTCTTACTCAAGTAGAAGCGGCCGTAGATTACCAGAAGCGGCACAATGTTTTCCAAACAGCGGCCGAAGGTTGCCAGAAGCGGGTTGCGACCGCCACAAGCGGTCGAAGATTGCCAACAGCGGCTCACGCGGCCTCAACCTGGTAGAAGCGGCCTATGCCGCCAAACGCGGCCTAACACTGGCAAATGCGGTTGTTTTACACAAGTAAAAGCGGGCGAAGGTTACCAGAAGCGGCACATTGCTACCAAAATGGACTATGATTGCCAAAAGCGGGATCTGCCTGCCACGAGCGGCGGAAGATAGTCAACAGCGGCCTACGGTTGCCATAAACGGTTAATAATTGCTAGAAGCGTAACAGGCGCGGCCTTCCGCTGCCAAAAGCGGCCTCAGGGTGTTCGAAGCGACCTTAGGTTGTCAGAAGCAGTCGTGCACTGGTACAAGCGGCCTTAGCCTGGTAGATGCGGCCTTACGTTGTCACACGCGGTCAAACTCTAAGGTATTTATCTGCAACCAACAGAAATCGATAATTTAGATGGGTGGTTTACCGGAATAATTGCCACCCGTCTGTCATAAAAGTTGAAATGGCGTCATTTCCGTTCATTGGCGCAATGAAAAGTGCAATTTTCGCCGAAGCAAAACTCTAAGAAGAAAAAAAAGAAACAAACTCACTTCTTTCTCGGTGGCGGCTGTTCCATTGTCATTATTGATGTAAGTTAGGAAAATACACGCATCAGATTAACTGAAAAGGGTTACATCAAAAAAAGGAAGTTGAAAAAAAATGCAAGAAACATGGAGAAAAGAGGGAGTTTGAGGAGAAACGGCGGTTAAATCCGTGTGGGGCGTCAGAAGGCGGCAAAACAGGAATTCATTAGGGAGAGGAACGACCAGACAAGAGGGGGCGACGGGAAAATAGACAGAGACCGCAATAAACACACACAGCAACAGCTGGCACGGACATTCGGCGGATTTACGCGAACTTTGGGAAAGCGAGGGAGGGTTCTCAAATGACGGGCCGGGCCGAGAAATTTTTGGAACGGCCCGGGTACAAAAATTTGTATAAATCGGTAAAATAATTTTTTAAACTGCTTTAAACAACTTAATAATGTTTGTTACTAACATATAAGTCAATATTAGTGGTACAAAAAAGAATGTCACCGACCGGGGCCGAACCCTGGTCATGTGGGTGGCAATTGGAACGGTTGGTCCATAGCAAATGGGAAAAACGGGCCGGCCCGCCGCGGGCATGATCAAAATTATCCAGGTAGCTCGGACCAGCCCGTGAGATTCGGCCTATTCCGAATAAAAAAAGCACAATCGTAACTGACTTTGGCCGGTAAATTCGCGCCCTCCGAATTTCGCGTTCTGCAATTTGCGCAGTTTACGATCTGCGCCCTTATAGTTTCGTTAGTTGTTGCTTATTAATATTTTTTAAAAATCAATTTCGATCCCATTTCCAAAAGAATCCACTTTTTGCAACAAACGTTGTTAAAATTTTATAACAAAACATATTGCCCAACTCCACATTGCGTATTTTTCACATGTCGGCTTCAACTGTACGCTGTTTACATAACTGAGCCGCCTGGAAACCTATCGCTCCCGGGTTCGGGTCCATTGTTTTTTTTTATTTCTACATTTCATATATCGTACAAAAAAAGAAGTACATGATGACAGCGTACTGTTTGTGACGCTGATTTAAATTTAAAATAAAGAAACCGGCGGCGATTCCAAAAGAAATAATGAAAAGAAGTAGGAAATTGAGAGAAAGAGCGTCAAATTCCACGCGAATCGTGGAGAAAGTGACATTTTTATTCACTCGTGATAGGAGAAAACGACTTTATCTGACGAACGGCGTTGGCGGCCCACTTATACACAGCGCATCCGACGGAAAGTAGCGGTCAAAAGTGCCTTTTGCAAAGAAAAGAGTAGTGTCAAGCAATTTTTGAAACAAAGCACATTTCGCGATTTTTAGGGGATATTTTACAAATTTCCGGATTTAATTTGCACTCAAGCCAGGAAAGAAGCTGCAAAAGCGGTCGGATGAGGGACGGAGCCGTCAATATAATCTGGGGAACACTAATCCAGATAAACGCCGGATTCTCACATCTGTGTAAAAGCAATCAAATTTTTGAAGAAAATGGCGCCACCTGGAGCAGAAGTTGGGTTCTTGAAGGCTTCGGCACGTTTTAAAACTGGTACACGGTGAGATCTGGCCCAAGTCAGGACGGACCTGGCACTCGTCCAAGAAATCCGTACTGACTACGGTAATTCTTTCAAAATACACTGAAAATTCAAAAGCCGCGCTCACGAAATGTACACGCTGAGTCATACACCCAGCGTACACCTTGACTTGTCAACGGCGCGATTTTTGAATTTCAATGATTTTTCAAATGCATTACCGTAACCAGTACGGATTCCTTGGACGAGTGCCAAGTCCGCCTTGACTTGGGTGGCTGGTATCGCTGGTCTCGCCGTGGGTATATTATAAAACAAAAACCAAAATAAACCTATTTGAATAACTATTTATGCCCGCCCACTTTAAGGCGCGCAAATCTACGAGAAACGGTCCCCGAACAAAAAATCACACATTTTTACAGCAAAACTGCAAGAGGAGCGCGAAATTATGGGATACAAATCGTTACGAGACCATCTTTATAAGCGAGAACAGTCCTTTAACAAGTTTGTTGCAAAAAATGACGGAAAACTGAGAATAGTTCCAAAACAACTACGCATCTTTTGAATATTGTTATTTTCTCGCACGGAGTTCATAATACATCAATTTATTTATAAGAATTTTAATATTTAAATGGAACAGGAACAGTTAACGGCAGATAAATGGTAGCACGAGAATAGGCATGAATATCAGTATTTTCAAACAGAATTAAACTTTCGAAACCAATAAAAAGGTTTATTACAGTGGGCGGCTGTCACTAAGATGAAAAATGGTTGTCAATAAGCCGAGAGAATGATAGAATCTGGTTTGAAACATAAAAAGAGCTTGAGCCAGCCGGTTACCGTAACCCGGCGTGCCGACGAAAACATGGCCCGGCCTGCGAAATCTCACCGTCCGATAATCCACGGACGTGGCGGGATCCGTCAGCCGGCTGGCGCCTATTTTCAGTTTTCCGCGTTGCAACGGCGTTGTTTTTCCCAATTCGCCATCATTTTTAGCTGTAAATCGTAAATTACAGTAATTTATACTCGTTTACGATCAAAAATAGACTTTTATGTTGAAAATAGAGTATTTCGAAACCCTTTCGCTTGTTTTGTTTGGTCGATTCTCATATCACGTGATTCATTTTTTACAGAATGACCGACAACGAGGCTAGGGCTCGTCAGAAGCTGGCCGAGGCCGAGAAAAAGGCCAAGGGAGGCGGTGGATTTTTCTCGAAGATGTTCGGAGGAGGCTCCAGCGACGACGTGTCCGGACTCTTCGTCCAGGTGTGTCTTTTTTTCTATTTTCTGTCTTTTTCGTTCATAATTCTGTTTTCCCTCACGAGTTTTTTACTTAGAAAGGAGGGTTCCATTCCAGCTAGCCTAAAAGTGCTTATGTGTTAGAGCTGGGGGAAAATCGATGTGGAACCGCAGAGTTGTGTCCTTAGAAAAAGAGCAAATTGGAAGAATAGGTGAAGCTAAAGGAAATAGTATTTCGCCAGCTTAAAGTACGCAAAATTTGCTGTGAAATATGTTTTTGGTGTAAAATTACAGTTCTAGTAGCTAAAATCGATGAAATCTCGAAAATGATAGTTTAACTACGCGTTTACATCTTAAAATCGTTCAAATTCATGAAAATTCACCTACTTTTTTTCATCATTTCACCTCGATTAAGCCCAAAATTATACCGAACCGCAGCGCGACCGCTTTCATTTCCAAATTTGGTCAGATTTTTGGAAATTTGAATTTTCCATTGTCCTTTAATGTCTATAGACGGACAGTCCTTTAAATAACATATTTTGTGGCAATTTAACGATTTTAATTCTAGCGTAACAGTCCTTTAACCTCGAGCGCTCATCGATGTCTTGCCAGGAATGAAATGTTTAAAGGGCTAAATTGGGTAGTTGGGTGTGTAATTCGGGTATTTTAAAGGCCCGAATGTTGAGTCAATAGAGTAGGTTTTTGTTCAATCGATCTTTATTTTTTTAAATAGGCTACTTAAATTACTAAACTTGGTGGTTATTACAATTTAGAGGACTAATCCGTATTCGGGGGCAATTACAAAACTATCGAAACGTTCGAGCCAATAAATGAAGCTGCAACAGTGC
Organism: Oscheius myriophilus; assembly: GCA_964057215.1. Classification (NCBI taxonomy): domain Eukaryota; kingdom Metazoa; phylum Nematoda; class Chromadorea; order Rhabditida; family Rhabditidae; genus Oscheius; species Oscheius myriophilus. The sequence continues at coordinate 5,725,331 of OZ059902.1, read as the reverse complement.
TTCAAAACGTTTCTGATATAGAAATACTCTAATAATATGTAATTTCGTCCGAAATGAGCCCTATTTCCCTAGGAAGGGGAGGTCTCTTCAATTCCGCCTCCCTCCGCTGCCTCATCTGAAGACGACGAAGAAGAGGAGGAGGACTTGTGTTGTCCGGAGCCCGGCTGTCTTCAATCCTTCCCCTCCACCGCTCGTTTCGAAGCCCACTACCGCCTCACTCACTCGCACCAGTGCCTCGTCTGCCAGCAAAAGTTCCCCTCCTCCCATCTGCTGGAACTCCACTCGGATGAGACCCACTGCCCTTTCTTCCAGCTCCGCCGCGAACGGGACCCAACTGTCCCGTTGTTTCGCTGTCTCGCCTCCGATTGTGCGGCCACTTTTGCCGAGAAGAAGGAGAGAGACGCGCATTCCGCCCAGGACCACGGAATCTACGGAATGGAGCTGGTTGTGGAGAGGAGGAAGATGGCCCGGAGGTGTGAGGGGTTGGAGAAAGGGCTTGGATCCCTCTCGATGAGGGGAGGAGGAGGCGCCGTGACGTTCGGCGACGAGCAACAGAAGACATTCCACGTGCCTAAGACGGCCAGGCGCCGCCGACAGCAATAAAAAAAAACAATAAAGTTTGTACTGTCACTTGTTCTGTTTTAAAAATTCTAAAATTATGAAATCCTCAGGGTGTTTTGGAACCAAATTGTTTGAATTTCAGGCCGGAAACCTGTTCAAAATGGCGCAGTCGTGGAAATGCGCTGGTGACGCCTTCGTCCGCGCAGGAGAGATTGTCGGATCGCAGGTCGGTGAAAACCTTTTGGCGAAAACCGCCGAATAATTTACTTTTCTATCTCATACAAATTCGGGTTTTAGGGAGACCAGAAGCACGAATGTGCCACTCAATTCGCCGAGGCCGCCAACTGTTACAGGAAAGTCGACGCTCTGGTCAGTTTTCTCCAATTGTGGTTTCTAAAAACCCTTTTTCAGCTGGCAGTCGACTGTCTCGTCAAGACCTGTGACATATACACCGATATGGGCAGATTCACGATGGCTGCCAAGCACCACGTCACCATTGCTGAGCTGTAAGTTGAAACGAAAAAAATTGCGTGTAATGTGGTGAGGTTGTCTGTCCAGTAGTGACAGTTGGGGTTTAACCTCAGCAACGAACGTAGAAGAACAAGAACCGGAGTTCCGATTATGGTGGTCGACCCCTAGATGAAAGGACTTGATTATATGCACTAGGGTCGTATGGACGTGTGTGCAAAATTTGTTTTTAAAATATCCACTTTGTGGTGTTGCTCGGGGTCGCAAACGCATAACGGGTGGCGCCTAAGATTTTCAAACTTTGTTTCCGCATTTATATAACCTTAAAGCTTATGGATATGTCAATTACCAAACAATTGCCGAAAATTTGCTGTGCATTCATGAAAAGGGGTGAATATTGTAGGTAAGAATTAGTTGTCGTGGCACCGGGGTTCTCACGGGCCGGGCCGGGCCAGTTGGAAAATTTTGTCGGCCCGGTCGGCCCGTTTTCCTTGGACCACCCAGTCAGATTGCCACCCACACACCAGGGTTGGATCCCGGCCGGTGACATTCTTTTTTGTACGACTAGTATTGACGTATATGTTAGTAACAAACATTATTAAGTAATTGAAAACAGTTCAAAACATTATTGTACCGATTTATACAAAATTTAAAATTTACTTTTTTATACCCGGGCCGACCGGGCCGTCCCAAAAAATTCCTCGGCCCGGCGGGCCGGCCCGTCATTTTAGAACACCGCGTGGCACTTTACCTGACTGTTTTCTTTAGCACCGTAGGGGTCATTCTGCACCGGCCCGCTGCTAATACACAAAGTTTCGAAAAGTTAGGCGGGCCTACTCCTTTTGAAAAACTAGCCGGAAACTGAAAATTGCGACGGCCCTACTGCCGCTTATAGCGAAGCTTGACAATTTTTGAGCGGGATACCTGAAAATAATATATATTTCGGAAATATCCGTCACAGTACCTCAATTAACGGAAAACTATTAGTAATCACACCCTGCTGTAGATTTTGTAGAAATGAGCTTATGGAAGATGCCTAAAAATAATGCTTGCGCGAAAAGGGGCACCGGGCGGGGTCGAACTTCGGTGGCTTAATTATGGCTAACGATTTCGTATGAAACTAGGTGTTTTCATTTTATTCTATCCCTATATTTCCAGGTTCGAGAAGGAGTGTCCTGATATGGAAAAGTGCATCCAGCACTACCAGAAGGCGGCCGACTACTACAAGGGAGAGGAGGCGAAGAGCAGTGCCACCAAGTGTCTGGTAGCCGTGGCCAAGGTGATTTCACCCCTTTTGGGTCCCATAACGATTGATCTGATTACAGTACTCTGCCCAACTGGAGCAGTACCGAAGGGCCATCCAGGTGTTCGAGGAGATCGCCTTCTGGGAGGCCGACCACGCCACGCTCAAGTACAACGCCAAGAACCACTTCTTCCAGGCCCTCCTCTGCTATTTGTGCTTGGATGTGGTGGGTTTCAGGCTTTTTTGTTTTTTATCAAAGGGATTTTTTCAGTTGGACACGCAACACGCCCTCAACCGCTACGAGGAGGCCTGTCCGTCGTTTGTAGACTCGCGAGAAGCCAAGTTTATTAAAGTAAGTGTAAACACCCTTATTTTTAGTGCCTAAAAGTGGGTAGCGTCCCTTAGCTTATAGATCTAACGATAAGAATGTGTAACACCTTAACTTTGTGGCCAAAAGTTGGGTAATTTCCGTTAAGCTTGGGCTCTAAGAAAAGGTAACTTTTGGGCAGAAAACCGTAATTTTGGGGCCAAAAAATTTGGCAGAATTCGTTAACCTTTGGGTATGAAATTGGGTAACATTCCCGAACTTTACTGTCAAAAAGTGGGAAAGTGTAAGGGCTAAAGTTAAGCAGCCTATAAACTTTTGAAGCCTAAAGTTGGGTTACCCCCGTTAACTTTGGAACCTACATTTGGGTAGCTTGCCTAGACTTTTTTGGGGCTAAATTTGGGTAACCGCTTAACTTTGGGGTATAAGATTGGATAACACCTTTACTTTGGGGCCTAAAATTGGGTAACACCACTAAGTTTGTGGTGGCCTAAAATGGGGTAACGTTTTTATTTGGGGCCAAAAGTTGGGTAGCTTTCCTGGTAGCTTCAAGCTATCAGGTTTTCTTACTATCTCTCAAAACCCTACTCTGCGAAAACTCCGGTGGCCTAAAGGTACCCGGATAATATTTCGAAATGTTTGAGTTTATTGACAGCCTAAACCCACGGGCCGGCCCGAACTGCACAAATGGAAACTTATCTAACTCTCTTCTTCCAGGAATTGATCAACTGTGTGGAGGAGGACAGTGAGGAGACCTACACCACGGCCGTGGTCAACTTTGACAAAATCAGTCGTCTGGACGACTGGCACACGAAAATCCTGCTGAAGGTCAAGAAGAACATCGTCCGCGGAGAGGAGGACGACGAGGACGACCTCAAGTAGTGCCAGAGAGGGACATTCCTTTTTATTTATTCACTAATTTCATATGCTATCTAAAAGTGTCTGGGTGACCAGTGTTGTGCAAATATCGTGTAAATTGGAATAAATGGACGTTTAGCTATTTCGGGGCGTTTGAGGAAAGCAAGAATGAGTTTTTGGGAAGCATCTGTATCCTCTAGCGTGTCCATGAATAATACTCGAAGGGGAGGATTTCAGGGTTCATGATTATGTCATTTTGGTTCCTATTGACAGCCACTATTAGGAATTACGGTAGATCAACCATCACAGCGGGCTGGCTCGACTTTCACTTTTTCCCGGTCTGGGCGGCCCGCTTTTTCTGTTCTGGAACGCCATTAAAAGTTTGTGTGGGGTTTCCACCCCCATTTGAAACTCCATCCATCCGTTTAGAGCAGTACTATATAGAACGAGCTGAAAACATTTTCCTTCTCACGCCGTGTTGCGTACGGAGACAGAAAGAGCGCTCACAATGCGGAGACGCGGAGAAAGAGCGTTCCATTTTTATGCCCACCCGTGGTCGCGAATAAAACAATGCATCAATTGTGCCTATTTTTGCAACCAAGTGTGTTTAACCTCGATAATTCGTTTTCAAATTGTTAAATTTGCTGGTTCGCGCAAATAATCCTTTAATAAAAAGCGGGAAAAAAAGTTCTTCACGTATAAAATATACAATGGGATCGAACCTTGATTGTGTATGTGGTGATCTATCAACATTGTTTCGAGGTCTAGGAGATTAAAGCTAACGAAAAGTTGCGGATCGATTTGAGCTCAGCTAAAAACGGGGAAGATGACACGGGCTGTGCACTTGCGTTGAGGCAAAAAACCGCCCGAGGCACTTGATTATGGAATATGAGATCTATCTCCATGACAGCGTCGTCGGGGACGGAAATCCCGCGATTTGGCTGCAATCAGCGGGGAATTTCGGAGAGGGGGCGAAAGAAGAGGCGACGGGAATCGATGTGTTTTCCTAAAAGTTTCCAAGTACGTCGTAAATATTTGGAGGGCAGGGCTTTTTAGAGCAGTGCCTTCTCTCTCTTTCTCTCTCCCAAATTCACTCTTTCACTCACTTACTCACTCACTCACTCTCACTCACTCACTCACTCACTCACTCACTCACTCACTCACTCACTCACTCACTCACTCACTCACTCACTCACTCACTCATCAACGGACGGGTCCCATAACATTTCAAACGAACGGGTCCCATCAATACAGATAAGTTTGGAACACAGTAGGAAACAAACGCTTACCGCTGTCGATCCCGGAACTCTACAACATAAAGCGGCTGCCAAAAGGGAGCCCTGGCCGAATTCCAGAGCTCGCAATTAGCTGCCGCAGCCGGACCATGTCAACCCGTCCTTTAAATTTCCGGTGCCGTTTTTTGGGACTCTCCTTTGACCCCAGTTTAACCTAGTCAATCTGCAAAACCTATCCCAACCACACAGCTTTTTTCTGAGAAAATTGCATACAAGGTCATTATAGCTGTCGCCAAATTCGAATCCTGCCAAAAAGCTTTAATACAGCCTTAATTCGTGCGATACGCAGGCGAAAAAAGCCGGCAAAAAGCGGAGACGCAGAGAAAAAGCTGCTTTTTCTCGCCGATTTCCCTGTGGCTATAATCTAATCAAAAATCAGTTTTCCTTTCTTCTGTACAAGCGCCGGCCGCGGCACTTTTAGCTATTTTCTTAAAGGACTAATTTTAGGATTTTTGATATAATCTGCCAAATTCATGGCTCCAAACAATTGCCATGGAAACTATACGGGCCGCCAATCCTACTTCAGTGATATTTGGAAATGGGCGATTTTTTTGTTATGTAAATATTCAAATCACCCATCACACCCCACCGCCAGCGCGGCGACGGCCCTGCAGTAAGCGTGCTCCAATGCCAATTCGAATGTAATAGAAACTGGCGGACAGAAACCTGAGAATACGGCTGGATTTCTGAATGTTCTGAGTTCATAGATTGATAGAGCACCCACGAATCTCTTTAGCTGAGTTTTTTCACGGTAAGACAATGCTTAAAACCCAAGAAGCACGGTTTTACATGTTTTTCTCATAAACCAACTGGACAACTATTGGTGCCAAAACTCAGCCAAAAAGAAGCACTTGTGTGCTACTATTTCATGATTAGAACGTCAAAATTGATGCCGTATTGGCGGAGAAAACGTGTCCGCCAATTTCAGCTCGACGTTTAGCAGGCCGCCCGTTTTTTAGTGATTCAGTACGGTAAGGCAGCTGCTCGTGATTAAGCTTATCTAGCGATTATTACTATTGAAAATATACATCATTTGGCGTATTGGACCACATTCTCTCGGTTAAAGCTTAAAAAGGAAAAATTGCATGTTAAAATGAATTTTAAAAGCCCTTTTTCTTTCGCCTGTTTGAACCTCAGGGTTTTCGCGGCGGCACCCAGCTTCAATGAAACGGCGCATTTCCGAAATACGCAGCCGCAAATGTGAGAATTCTGGGGTGTTTTTCGTAGATTTCTTTTCAAAAGTTGATGCAAAACACTTTTATCATTTGGCCTGAGTTTTTTGCCCACCCAAAAATGTCTACAGCCAAAGAAACACGCTTTTTTGTGTTTTTCGTCATTTTCCGGTTGATGAATTTTCGAGAAAAAACTCAGGCCATAGAAGGCATTAATGAGCTGAACGTTGACAAAAAGAACTGTTGTTAAAAACGGCTAGAACGTCCAGGTTTGTGGCGGCCAGTTTGTGTTTTTAAGCCAGCTGTTTGTCGCGAATTCGACATTTTCGGGCCGGTTTCTTTATATAATTGAGTTAAATGAATAGTTTTCTAAATATTCAAACAACGAAACAACAAATTCGATGTTTAAATGATTAAAAATAAGCATTTTTAATTTTCAAATGTTAAATCAAATAGTTCGTTTCGGGACGCTGTCAGACGCTTTCCGCCCTTTAAAGTGCCGGTCTCGGCGGGCAATATTGCACAATAGACAACAAAATTGGCGTGCCGGTTAGCAATAGAGCGCGGCACGTTGTGCGCACCCGCAATTGGCGCCATTTCTGACCTACTCCAATCGCGGCTGGACCATGCACCTAGAACCCTTTAAGTTGTTTTTTGACACACAATACAAGGGCCAACTTGATTCCAATCCTAATCGTGTTGGGACCAGCCGTGAGCCGTCGCGTCTGTGCATTTACCCTGAATGATTTACTCTGAGCATGCGATGATTCGAAAAGGGATAGGGAGAACAAGGAAAATACTTTTTAAGAACAAGAGTAACTTCAACTGTGAAATATGAATTTCAACCCTATCATAATCCAATCAACACAACAATCCGAAAAAGTTACACATTCAAAGTTCAAGACACAATAATGACAGCAAATGGGAAAATCCACGTTTTACATCCTTTGACAAACAGGTTAAATTTATTTACGCTTTGAGGCGCTCGTCTCCTGTAGCAGCGATGAAGAGCTTGTTCAGAGCGGATCCCTGTGCCTTGGCCACTCCGCGCCTGTGCTTCCTCGCATGTTGCTTCTGGCGCAGCCGGTCGAGAACCTTCTAAAATCGAAACATTGGCGATTCTTCGGATCAAACCAACAGCAGATGGCTTCCTCGGGGCAGCTTTGGCAACCCTTCCCTTGGCTGACTTTGAAGCACGCACACGGCCGGCTTTTCCCTTGACGACTTTTACGATGGGTTTGCGAACGGCGTGTCCAGATCGGGCTACACCAGGGCGTCGAACAGCGACTTTGCTTCTGATGCTGCGTCTCCTTCGCGCTGCTTCAGGTCCCTCCTGAGAGTCCGTGTCTGATTTCGCTTCAGTTTCCTTCAAAGGTGCCGGCTGAGAGTCAAAGGTGCCGGCCGTGTCAGATACCCCGTCTTCAGGTCTCGTAGGAGCTCCCGGCTCAGGTTCCGATACAGAGGGAGCTTGAGGCTCTTCGTCATACACATAGTAGTCATCGGTCGGCGCAGGAGCTTCAGTATCTTCATCAGGAAGGGGAGCTGCAGTCACAAGCGCTTCTGAAAACGTTGCATTCGGAGGAGCTTGAGGCATTACCAGGATTCAGCACCTCATCATCATCCACATAGGTGTTATCGGTCGGCGCAGGAGCTTCAGTACCTTCATCAGGAGATCCTTCAGTCTCAGACAGAAGGGGAGCTTCAGTCTCGGGCGGAGGGGGAGCTTCAGTGTCAGGAGCTGAAGACTAATTATCCGGAGGAGCTTCAGGTTCATTACCAGGATTCAGCACAGAGTCATCAGGCTGCTGAGGTGCTTCAGTGTCTCCCTCAGGGGGAGCTTCAGTCTCAGGCGGAGGGGGAGCTTCAGTGTCAGACGGAGCTTCAGTCTCAGAGGGAGCTTCAGTCTCAGACGGAGCTTCAGTCTCAGACGGAGCTTCAGTCTCAGAGGGAGCTTCAGTCTCAGAGGGAGCTTCAGTCTCAGAGGGAGCTTCAGTCTCAGAGGGAGCTTCAGTCTCAGACGGAGCTTCAGTCTCAGACGGAGCTTCAGTCTCAGACGGAAGGGGAGCTTCAGTCTCAGACTCAGGTGCTTCAGTCTCAGACGGAAGGGGAGCTTCAGTCTCAGACTCCGGTGCTTCAGTCTCAGAAGGAGCTTCAGTTTCAGATGGAAGGGGAGCTTCAGTCTCAGACTCAGGTGCTTCAGTCTCAGACGGAAGGGGAGCTTCAGTTTCAGACACAGGGGGACCTTCAGTGCCAGGAGCTAAAGAACAATCATCCGGAGAAGCTTGAGGCTCATTACCAGGATTCAGCACAGGAGCAGGTTGAGGTTGGCCAGGAACCACGGGAGCCACTGTCTCCTCCGTAGCAACAGAAACCAAGGGAAGCAATGTCATCTCGGGGGGAATTACAGGAACCCCAGAAGGAACCACGGGAGGCACTGTCTCCTCAGGAGGAACAGTAACCAAGGGAGCCAAGGGAATCACGGGAGCCACAGGTCCCCCGGGGGCCACAGGTCCCACGGGTGGCACGGTAGCGACAGTCTTGGCCTTGGCGGTGTACCTCTTGTACAACGCAGGATCGATGGGAGGCAGGGTTCGGTCGCGGTTTGCTTGGCGTTCCCTCTCCCACTTGACGGGGTCGGCTTGTTTCTGAACCAGCTGCTGCTCCGCCTCCACCTTCATGGCGTCACCCAACGTCTTCATTGCCGCCTCCTCGTTCTCCTTATACCCAACGTTGTCCGTCGCAATAGCATCCAGTTCTTTTCTCTCCTAAAAGAGAGACTTCAGAAGGCAGCGCTTCACCAACTCACTTCGACCATGAAGCGATCCAGGTCGACAGGATCGAGAGTGATAGGCTCCGGTGAAGCCGAAGCTTCCTTTTCGATGTCTTCCAGGATGGCATCGAGGAAGTCGTCGGGTACGGCGACTGCTGTAGAGCAGAAGAGGAACAGTAGAAGTAGCCTCTAAAGAAGGAGAAGTTGAAGGGGTGGAGGGGAGAACGGACCATTGCGGAACGACCTACTCCGAGAAGAAGACGCCGCAGAATGAGGGAAACTGCTCTGAGAGCTGCTTTTAAAGGAACTCACGGAACGGACGGACCAAACGACACGGATGGAACGGAATTAGCTTATACTATAATTATGATAATTAGAATATTATGGTAATATGGCCGTTTTGAGGTCTGAAGACACGTAGAATCTGTCTCTGCCTCTGTCTCTGTCTCTGTCTCTGTCTCTCTCTCTCTCTCTCTCTGTGTCTCTCTGTCTCTCTGTCTCTCTGTCTCTCTGTCTCTCTGACTCTCTGTTTCTCTGTCTCTCTGACTCTCTGACTCTCTGTCTCTCTGTCTCTCTGTCTTGTCTCTCTGTCTCTCTGTCTCTCTGTCTCTCTGTCTCTCTCTTTCTCTGTCTCTCTGTCTCTCTCTGTCTCTCTCTCTGTCTCTCTCTGTCTCTCTGCCTCTCTGTCTCTTTGTCTCTCTGTCTCTCTGCCTTTCTGTCTCTCTGTCTCTCTGTCTCTCTGTCTCTCTGTCTCTCTGTCTCTCTGTCTCTCTGTCTCTCTGTCTCTCTGTCTCTCTCTCTCTCTTTTTTTTGTCTCTCTGTCTCTCTGTCTCTCTGTCTCTCTCTCTTTTTTTGTCTCTCTGTCTCTCTGTCTCTCAGTCTCTCTCTCTCTGTTTCTTTGTCTCTCTGTCTCTCTGCCTTTCTGTCTCTCTGTCTCTCTGTCTCTCTGTCTCTCTGCCTCTCTCCACCCAATCTCAATACAATATGTTAAGTTTGCTTTTCATTATCATTTTAAGCATCACTGGCCAGGATTGAACAACTTTTCCAAATGTTCAAATGAGAAGAATGGATATAAGGAAAGGTCAACAGGGACTTTTGGAAAGAACCTGTCAAAAAAATGAAAAAGAAAAGCGTCGAATGTAATCGGGGAATACATTGTGAAAATACACCTGTACCACTTATCCCCCTCGGTAAAGCATTCTTCCATTTTAAAGTTAATCACTAGAATTTCACTGTTTCCTTCAAACGATCGGGGAACAAAGATCAGTTTCTGTATGTTTTCTACGTTTGAATTATCAGGAAACACAGGTTCGTAGGCATACCGACGCTGAAAATTGGGTTAATTAAATTCATTACATATGAAAACTGACCGTGTAATGACATTTGAACTTTGAATGATTCACGTTGCGGAAAACTACGCTTTCACCAAATGAGCCTTCACCTTCGGAGGAATCGGGTACGTAGATAATGTCTAAGCCTTGGTTTCTTCCGAGAGATGCACCACCTTGCCAATCCTGGAAAATGTTGTTTTTTCTTTTCTGTCTCTGTCTCTGTCTCTGTCTCTGTCTCTGTCTCTGTCTCTGTCTCTGTCTCTGTCTCTGTCTCTGTCTCTGTCTCTGTCTCTGTCTTTGTCTCTGTCTCTGTCTCTGTCTCTGTCTCTGTCTCTGTCTCTGTCTCTGTCTCTGTCTCTGTCTCTGTCTCTGTCTCGGTCTCTGTCTCTGTCTCTGTCTCTGTCTCTGTCTCTGTCTCTGTCTCTGTCTCTGTCTCTGTCTCTGTCTCTGTCTCTGTCTCGGTCTCTGTCTCGGTCTCGGTCTCGGTCTCTGTCTCTGTCTCTGTTTCTGTCTCTGTCTCTGTCTCTGTCTCGGTCTCGGTCTCGGTCTCTGTCTCTGTCTCTGTTTCTGTCTCTGTCTCTGTCTCTGTCTCTGTCTCTGTCTCTGTCTCTGTCTCTGTCTCTGTCTCTGTCTCTGTCTCTGTCTCTGTCTCTGTCTCTGTCTCTGTCTCTGTCTCTGTCTCTGTCTCTGTCTCTGTCTCTGTCTCTGTCTCTGTCTCTGTCTCTGTCTCTGTCTCTGTCTCTGTCTTTGTCTCTGTCTCTGTCTCTGTCTCTGTCTCTGTCTCTGTCTCTGTCTCTGTCTCTGTCTCTGTCTCTGTCTCTGTCTCTGTCTCTGTCTCTGTTTCTGTCTCTGTCTCTGTTTCTGTTTCTGTCTCTGTCTCTGTCTCTCTTTGTTTCCAATCACCTTCAGCATTTTGTTGATCGCTGGCTCCACATCTCTTTGCGCAGTAATTATAAAGTGTATCTTTTCGTGAAATCGAAGAAAATCTGTCAAATCTTCAGTAACCATTTCCATTGAAGACGCATTTAATTGGATAAATTTTGGGCCCACCTAGAATGCCGAAAATGATTATTGACTAAGTTTTATTCATTACCTGAACGTGCCAATGCTGACTTTTAGGGACTTGTTTTACACCTTGGATGTTGGCCCAAGGAGCCTTCACTATTCCATAGAGATTTCCAAAAACCTCTTGTGGAATAGGATGCTCGTCATTTCTAAAGAATGCAAACATTTTGCAGCGAAGCTTCCAGGTTTTCAAAATGTGTTCAGCTTCTTCTTTTATTACTTTTCCGCTCTGAATTTAGGTTTTCAGTAGAGGCATGTAACACACACACACTCACACACTCACACACTTACCACCGTAATTTGTTTGAAAACGATGAACCCAAGCCCCAGATCTTCAGCTAGGTACACGTCCTCAATATTTCCCAAAAACACAGTCCGATATCTTCTTTTGAGACCCAATTGAAAATAAAATACGTCATTTCCTACATTTTGAAGGTACTAAAAAATGAATGTTGTAAAAACATATTTTTAAAATTACCGGCTTTCTTCTTATGCCCAGAACACACTCGTCATCCATTTCACATCTTAGCTGCCTCGTATTCTCATTTATCAGAGTGTTCACTCTTTTTGACGTTTCACAAAGTTGAATCATAGTCTTCACATCGTTCTAAACAAAGTTTTTTTAAAAATATTTTGCATACGAGGGAACTTATTTTTGCCAAATGAGTCATTTCATGCATTTCAGCACCCTTAGACTTTGTCTTTGGAAATCCGGCTTCAAAACTTGCTGAGCTAGTCTGGTTTTTGAGTTATGCGGCAATTTTGACTCTTTTAAAGCAGTTTCATGATATTTTTCGGTGAGTTGTAAACTTTAAATGATCATAACTTGATAAAGGAATGAGCTCAGCAGGTTTTGAAAGCACATTTGGCGAGAGGAAGGTAAGATCTATTAAATTATATCCCATTTAAAGCATTTGGCCATACCGACAAAATTTTTTTAGCTTTCATACTTTATACAACATTTCATACAACATTTTTCAGCAAACGCCGTTTCTCTGGGTCTCCGCTGGTTAAGTGCTCTCTCCGTCAATGTACGCAATTGCGCGTTAAAAAGAACATGTTTTTCGTTAAATTGCTTTTTAATTGAAACAATCAATAAATCTTACAACTTTCTTGAAGACCTGGAGCCACAAATGAGAAGGAATTGGGGAGACATGAGAAGATTGAGTCGAATTCTCCATTCTCCGATCAACCTGAAGTTTAAAATTAACATTTGGGTGGAAATAAAGCATTAAGATCCCAAATATTTAAAGAATAACTTAAATACATAAGGAAAAAAGCGAAAACTGAAAAAAACGACTGTAATGGTTTCGAAAAGCGGCAATTCGAATATATCGCCTCACGCGGAACGTTATCGACCCTCGCTTTGTTGACGGAATGACGAAAGGGAGATAAACGAAGAAAAAAGGCGTTTTATTTTATTTCGAAATCAGTTTCTTTTTAAAATCTTGCAAATTTCGTAGATTAGCTTTATGTGTTATACGTTTGTGAGTTTTCATGTTTGTTAAGCCAATATTTTTTTTGGTTTTTTAAATACAATTTTTTCATAAACTGTCAACATTAGAAATTACCCTTTTTTCTTTTATAGTATTTTGTAAAAAAAATATTTTTTTGAATTGGGGCATAAAAAAAAATTTTTATGACAGATCAGCTGTTTTATTTTCGCCGACTGCGTCTGGTAAGGGGTGATCTTTGTGCTTTGTGCGCTATTTTCGAATTGCCGACACACCTTTTTTTCCATTTTTTGAGTCTCATCTCTCCCTCTCTTTCTTATTTTCTCCATTTCTTTCAATTCACTATTTCCAATTTTTTGCACCATAAATATTTTTAAAATTATGATTTGCATTTTTCGCTGTTATTTTTTCGCTGTCACTTATTTCTGTGAATGAGGAACAATCAGCTCGGTTATGGTATTGAATATGAAGGGGGAAGAAGAGAGAGAGAGAGAGAGAGAGAGAGAGAGAGAGAGTTTTATATCTTTAAAAAAAAGAGGCGTGAGAGACTCACGGTGATACTCTCAACTTTCGTTAACGTCAGCTCTCTTTTGACTCATTAACCTTCCTCTAATCTCTCTCTATTTCGAACTCTTTCCCTCTTTCTGTCTCTCTGTCTCTCTGTCTCTCTGTCTCTCTGTCTCTCTGTCTCTCTGTCTCTATGTCTCTCTGTCTCTCTCTCTCTCTCTCTCTCTCTCTCTCTCTCTCTGATAACTCCTGTACCATTCTGCTCCCTACCACAATTAATTTTTTTTTAAATTTTTTTCTCACGTACCCCCCCCCCCCTTATCCTCAATTCATTTACCGCATCGTGACCTATTTTCCATGTAATAAGATATGTAACCAAAGGCGACCAAACCAAAATAATCAATACACCACGTTACTATTTGTGCGACCTGTTTTATAATTATCTGATAAGACTCCCCGTTTTATCCGATTTATTTTATATTTTCGAAAAATTCGCCTTGTATTTGAAATTTTAATCTACTTTTTAAGTTTCCCCCCAAGTTTTTAAATCCTTTTTTGTATTTGATTAAAATTAAGCTATAGTTTTCAGTTTAAAAATGGAAGAAGCCATTTTCGATTACGTATATTCCTTCAAATTGGACTTAATGAGGACAACTTTCAAATTCGGGACTGATCTTTTGCATTGGTATAATTGAAAAAAGGTTTTATAAAAATTTCTAATTCAGGGAAATTAAGTACAAAGTTGATGAAATTAACGCAATTAGGGATATTGTAATTTGGTGTAAAGGTATTTCTGTTTATTTTTAGTGGTTTAATTGGGAATTTTAGCCTACAAACAGGAAAAAGTGGAAATTGAAAGCTGAAATTAAATTGGCCATTTTGGAAGATCCGGAAACACATGTTTTGGAGGTTGATTTGTAATTTAATTTATAAAAAAGCATGTTTCAGACTCGCACTTTTGATGAAAATGAGAAAAGTTTTCAATTGAATGTGGATTATGACTGTGAGTTTGAAAAATTTAAAACTTTTTCCGGCAAATTCGCTTTCGGCAAGTTGCATTTTTCGTCTCACGCGGTATTGCGTACCGGTTGGTTTTCGAGACAAAAGCGCTGAAAAATGATTTTTGAAGGGAAAAATTGGTTTTGTTTAAACAAATTAATGTTTAATCTCAGATCCTGATACATACAGCAGAATCTACATAAATATTCTGGAGAGTAGTGGTCTGTGGCCATTGATTTTGGATAAAATCAGCTTCACGGAGAAGCACAAAACGGCTAATGCAATTTTATGGGTTAACCGGGAGACGAAGTTTTATGTCAATTTGGATGTGAGTTTAGTTGTCTAAAAACTAGACCCTCCTTTTCTCGACAAAGAGGGAAAATTCACAAAACCATGCTCGAAACTGGTAGTTAAGCCCCCCTAATAAATGCGGTTCTGTTAAAGTCCCCATACAGAAAAACGGGAGGGTTTGGATCAAATTGATAGGGAAACTTATAAACCCTGGGGGGTTATGTCAGCCAAGGAGATATATTTTGCTGAACAAGATGTTTCACAGACACACAGACACACAGACACACGCACACATTCAGAGAGAGAGAGAGAGAGAGAGAAAGAGAGAGAGATTTAGAAGAGATATAGTGTAAGTGAATGCGAGAGGAATAGAGATACCGAAATACCGAGATAGAATATGAGAAAAAGGGCACTCTTTTTGCCCCCAGCGGGTGCTATGTCCCGCGGTGTCGCCTATAATGCTATGAGAACAATAATAATTATTGTTTAATTGACTTTTTGCATATAGCTGTCGCCAAATTGAAATCGTGCCAATAAAATTAGAATGTTCAAGTGATGCTCTGTTGATGTGAAAAATTCGTAGTCTAATCATAATCGACAGAGCATGCTTTGCATGTTTCCGGAATTAGCATATGATTTCGTTTTGGCGACAGCTATATTTTGGTGGTTTGATTCAGCGCCCATTCCGTTTGATAACTCGGTAACTTCGAAAAGAGAACTGGAATTTTGCCCAAACCAGCCCTTTTCCTGTATTTAGCAGAGTCCCACCACGAAAAACCGTGGCGATTTGCCGAAATCTGGTTTTGGGTCTTTGCCAATGTTTTTACATCGGGTAATGGATCTCGCTTCGTCGTGGTTGAAATTTGAAAGTTTGAAAAGGTAAATTTTCAGTCATACTACGGTCTAACGAAACGTGAACATTCCACAAACGGAAAACTTTCTTTTGTCCCTAGCCGAAGGTTTCAATAAGTTACAATTGAATGCACCATCAGTTTATTCCCAAAACGATTCAGATACATTCAATTTTTCAAAGAGCCGCATCTGAACGGAAGGGCCATACACTGGGCCAAGTTGAACAATCCCTTGAAGTCTTTGGCGAATCGCTTGCGGTACTCTCCAATCCAGTTCTTCATAACTTTATCCAGCTCCTGATGGTACTCCGACAGATCCAAGCGGTAGACCTCGTTACAGTATCCCATGCAGAACTTGGTGTCGGCGAACTTAATGGTGACATCGGAAATTCTGGAAAGATATGAGTATGTGTGAGCAGAAGAGATTGTGTTTTTCAAGATTCCCGCCATGCAATAACTGTACCAGGTTGTAGACTACTAGAAGTCAACGCTCAGCGGGCTTTGAATTTGGCGTTTGACGACCTTCGGCCGCATTACGCTCTATTCGCGGCCTTCAATCATTAGCGAACGTTAAAGATTTCGAATAGAACCCTAATGTTTACGATTTTTAGGTCAATCTAAAGTAAGGCCACTTACTCTCTGTGAAGGAAGATATTCGTTTTCCAATCAAAAGTCAGCACTCTTGGAAACACTCCCCGGTCGTAGACAATATCCTAAAAACAAACTGTAGAATACATTTACTTTCTAAACAAACTTCACTGATGAATTCGGCATTCACATCTCGCCCGTAAGGATTAGTGCAGTTGAAGGTGAACTCGACTTCACCAGTCCAGGAAATGGCGTCTTCCATGGTCACATTGGTACATTTGATCATATTGAGGTTGGGCGAGTGGAAGAGTTCTACTGAAATGCAACCTAACTTGGCTACCGAAGGCCGCGACCCAGGAGGGTACGCGCGCCAACGGCGCGCACCCTCCTGGGTCGCGGCCTTCGGTAGCCAAGTTAGGCGGCCTGCGGCCGCAAACATTCATGGCCTTCGGCCACTCATTACTCGGCCTTCGGCCGGGAAATCGGCGTGAAGTACGTGAAGCTCGGCCTACAGCCGACCTAGCCCTCCTCTCGGGGGGAAATGAACGCGTGAACTTCCGCTGATCCACTTCAGACACACAAACACACACATACACACACACACACAGATACCATAGCGTTTTAGTATAAGACCAGTGGGGTACGCGCGCCTACGGCGCGCACCATCCTGGTCTACGGCCTGCGGCCGCACCGACCCGCGGCCTTCAACCGCTCAATTAGGCGGCCTGCGGCCGCAATATTCGTGGCCTACGGCCACTCATTACTCGGCATTTGGCCGTGAAGCACGTGAAGTTCGGCCTACGGCCGAACTCACCCTCCCTCGCTGGGGAAATGAACGCGTGGAGCTACTCTGATACACTACACACAGAGACAAACACGGTAGCGTTTTAGAGACCGAGACAGAGACAGAGACAGAGACAGAGACAGAGACAGAGACAGAGACAGAGACAGAGACAGAGACAGAGACAGAGACAGAGACAGAGACAGAGACAGAGACAGAGACAGAGACAGAGACCGAGACAGAGACCGAGACAGAGACAGAGACAGAGACAGAGACAGAGACAGAGACAGAGACAGAGACAGAGACAGAGACAGAGACAGAGACAGAGACAGAGACAGAGACAGAGACAGAGACAGAGACAGAGACCGAGACCGAGACCGAGACAGAGACAGAGACAGAGACAGAGACAGAGACAGAGACAGAGACAGAGACAGAGACAGAGACAGAGACAGAGACAGAGACAGAGACAGAGACAGAGACAGAGACAGAGACAGAGACAGAGACAGAGACAGAGACAGAGACAGAGACAGAGACAGAGACAGAGACAGAGACAGAGACAGAGACAGAGACAGAGACAGAGACCGAGACAGAGACAGAGACAGAGACAGAGACAGAGACAGAGACAGAGACAGAGACAGAGACAGAGACAGAGACAGAGACCGAGACAGAGACAGAGACAGAGACAAAGACTGAGACAGAGACAGAGACAGAGACAGAGACAGAGACAGAGACAGAGACAGAGACAGAGACAGAGACAGAGACAGAGACAGAGACAGAGACAGAGACAGAGACAGAGACAGAGACAGAGACAGAGACAGAGACAGAGACAGAGACAGAGACAGAGACAGAGACAGAGACAGAGACAGAGACAGAGACAGAGACAGAGACAGAGACAGAGACAGAGACAGAGACAGAGACAGAGACAGAGACAGAGACAGAGACAGAGACAGAGACAGAGACAGAGACAGAGACAGAGACCGAGACCGAGACAGAGACAGAGACAGAGACAGAGACAGAGACAGAGACAGAGATAGAGACAGAGACAGAGACAGAGACAGAGACAGAGACAGAGACAGAGACAGAGACAGAGACAGAGACAGAGACAGAGACAGAGACAGAGACAGAGACAGAGACAGAGACAGAGACAGAGACCGAGACAGAGACAGAGACAGAGACAGAGACAGAGACAGAGACAGAGACCGAGACAGAGACAGAGACAAAGACTGAGACTGAGACAGAGACAGAGACAGAGACAGAGACAGAGACAGAGACAGAGACAGAGACAGAGACAGAGACAGAGACAGAGACAGAGACAGAGACAGAGACAGAGACAGAGACAGAGACAGAGACAGAGACAGAGACAGAGACAGAGACAGAGACAGAGACAGAGACAGAGACAGAGACAGAGACAGAGACAGAGACAGAGACAGAGACAGAGACAGAGACAGAGACAGAGACAGAGACAGAGACAGAGACAGAGACAGAGACAGAGACAGAGACAGAGACAGAGACAGAGACAGAGACAGAGACAGAGACAGAGACAGAGACAGAGACAGAGACAGAGACAGAGGAGCAACCAAGCTGACCAACTCAATCACTCACCACTTACTCGCGTACAAAAAAAAATTAAGAAAAAGCCAAATTCATTGCAAATATCACAAGAAGTCTTCTCACTGTCCCTGTGCAGCGCTGTTCTCCTGTACCGCTCCCTCAGCTCCCGTGGGCAGAACAGTCTTCGCGGCCTCCTTGATATGCTCCACGGTGGCTTCTCCATCTCCAGCTTTCTTGATAGCCTCCTCTGCGATGTTGGTGACAACTCCATTCAGAGCAGAGTTGATGGCAGCGGTGGCTTCGGCAGACATTTCTCCTCCATTCACCTCCTTCAGCACGCTGGCGATCAAAGAATTGAAGTCGAGGCCGGCGCTCTTCTTAGACTTGGAGGTCTTCCTGGCGGAGGCCATGATGTCGATGGGTGGTCGATTGGTTTGAGGATACACTGAGGAGAAAGGGGGAAGTAATGGCGTCAGTGGAGCGACTCCTCCCCTCTGTTTTTTGCTTTTATGGATAAAAGCGACGATGTTTAAGATCGGTTCAGACCAATTGGACGACAAAGGTGCGAATTTGGGTTAATTGGGTGGGAAAATTTCCTCGGGTTATAACAGTCGCACCAATGTGAACAAAAACACTCACACACTCACACACTAACACACTCAAACACTCACACACTCACACACTCAAACACTCACACACTCACACACTCACACACTCACACAATCACACACTCACACACCCACACACTCCCACACTCACACACTCACACACTCACACACTCACACACTCACACACTCACACACTCACACACTCACACACTCACACACTCACACACTCACACACTCACACACTCACACACTCACACACTCACACACTCACACACTCACACACTCACACACTCACACACTCACACACTCACACACTCACACACTCACACACTCACACACTCACACACTCACACACTCACACACTCACACACTCACACACTCACACACTCACACACTCACACACTCACACACTCACACACTCACACACTCACACACTCACACACTCACACACTCACACACTCACACACTCACACACTCACACACTCACACACTCACACACTCTCACACTCTCACACTCTCACATTCTCACACTCACACACTCTCACATTCTGACACTCACACACTCACACACTCTCACACTCTCACATTCTCACACTCACACACTCTCACATTCTCACACTCACACACTCATATTTGTAATAAAGATTTAAAAATTTAATCATACATATCTCAACATTAAATCAAACACCGGGTCCTTATATGGGTAGTCATCCATTATTTTAAAGTGCTTATTCGTGTACCATAAATCCAATGCTGACCAGGCAATCGCAACTGGAAATACTAAAGTTTTTATTTAACAAATTATGTTTTACCTATGAGATAACCATATCTTCTTGCAACGCTTATTGAAAAAAGGCCCTGTAAAAGAATAGTTTGTTCTAAGGTTTTTGTAAACCTTCGGGAAATTTCGTACATGCTTGTATCATTTGTGGAATACTGACCACACCAATTTCAAAAATGTTGTGCTCGCGGCGGTGACAAAGCTGAAAAGGATTTCTCTCTCTCTCTCTCTCTCTCTCTCTCTCTCTCTCTCTCTCCCTGTCTATCTATCTCTGTCTGTCTGTCTGTCTGTCTGTATGTATTTCTGTCTCTCTCTCTCTCTCTCTCTCTCTCTCTCTCTCTCTCTCTCCCCTCCCTCCCTCCCTGTCTATCTCTGTCTGTCTGTATGTCTGTCTGTCTCTCTCTCTCTCTCTCTCTGTCTCTCTCTCTCTTTCTCTTACCCATGAAAGCATCCGTGAAAGTACACACAAAACCTCGATGCAAACTGCATATTCAAATAGTCGGACTTCATCCGAAAGAGCCGATGGTTCAAATACATAGAATGTAGTCGTAATCAAGAAGCATGATATGTACTGAAATCGAACTTTGACCGTGAAAACCGTGAAAACTTACCAGGGCCAGGTAAGTGAAGAATAGTCTGATACGTTGTTTCTGTCTAGTTTTGAGCATGATATGTACGGTTACCCTTTTCTGATGGTTAGCAGCCTAACTGAACAATCAAAAAGCGGCACGTTTACAAGCGATAGAAAAGGTGGTTTGATGAAAAAAAGCAAGGACATGGTAGCTAGGTGCGGCCGGGAACCGGTATGGCGCGGTGCAGTCCAATAAGGCCCCAAAACAGCTTATAACTATCGCCAAAAGGATACTCTGCCTTAAAGGGCCTAAAGGAAACGTCCCTGTGTTACTCATTCGAAAAGAGTGTGCAAATCACGAAGAAGCACAGAAAAAATTGGCTTTTACCGCCTATGGTTGTTTAGCGACGGCTATAAGTCAAAGGCCGCGAAGCGTTCGTGAGGCGGCCGAAGGCCACCAAATCCAGAAGGCAAAGTCCTATGAAGAGGTATTGGTAGACAGTACTCCAGAGACAGTTCCGAATCTCAACAAATTTGCATAAACCTCACTCCTCTCCGTGTCATTAGCATGCTTGCGCCGACGTCCGCCCGTCCGTCTGCACCGCCTCCCTCCTCTCACCGCTCATTTCATAGTCAGCAGTGCCCCGTGTGCGGTTTCTCCTATGAGGCTTCTTCCGAAATGTCGGTTTTCCTTCTTCAACTCACAGAATCTTCCATTTCGCCTTCCAACTAACCTCCCGATTCCAGTTCTTCTTCCACTGCTGGTGACGATCGTCGCTGTCAGCTATGCAACCGCTTCGGGTTCCACTCTCAGCACTGAGGGTCCCACTGGGAGTACGACTGTAGACCCTCCTACCAGTGCGACGACGACGATTGGGACTCCCCCTCCCACATCTGCGACTGTTCCGGCAAATGGAGGATCAAGTGAGGATCTCTCTGTCTTTGATTCTGTCTCTGTACCCCTCTGTCTCTGTCTATGTATCTATCTCTATCTCTATCTCTGTCTCTGTCTATATCTCTGTCTCTGTATCCCTCTCTCTCCCTCTCAACCTTCATTCCAGCCCTATCCACCATTCCTGTAACTCCTGCCTCTGCCTGTCTCTGTATCAGTCTCTCTCAGTCTCTCTCATTCTCTCTCTCTCTCTCTCTCTCTCTCTCTCTCTCTCTCTTCCTCTCCCTCTCAACCTTCATTCCAGCCCTCTCCACCATTCCTGTAACTCCTGCCTCTGCCTGTCTCTGTATCTGTCTCTCTCATTCTCTCTCTCTCTCTCTCTCTCTCTCTCTCTCTCTCTCTCCCTCTCCCTCTCAACCTTCATTCCAGCAATCTCCACCATTCCTGTAACTCCTGCCTCTGCCTGTCTCTGTATCTGTCTCTCTCATTCTCTCTCTCTCTCTCTCTCTCTCTCTCTCTCTCTCTCTCTCTCTCCCTCTCAACCTTCATTCCAGCCCTCTCCACCATTCCTGTAACTCAACCGAACAACAACCGGGACGGCTCGGTAAGCTCCTAATATAACCAACCTAACCCCTCTTCTTCAGGGCGGCGCTGGCGGGAACCAGGATAGAATGAACAAAAAGAGGGAGCCAAACGCCGGACTGTTCTGGGGACTCTTTGCCGGATTCGCCGTCGGTGCTGTGATCGGACTGATCGGAGTGATCTACTTCTGTGTGAAGATTCTGATGAAGGGCGGTGGAAAGAAGGAGAAGAAGGGAGGAAAGAGAAAGAAGAAGGAGAAGACCCAGGAAACCACGGGAACTGGAGAATAAACTTATAAGTGTGTCAGGCGTTGTGTTATGAAAGTTTTAAGTGGTTTTTTGTTATTGGATTAAGCAATTTCTATCCCTTTCACAACCGCCGCCTATGGCCTTGGAAATGGTGGTCTCACGGCTCGCCTAACTTTTGGGCACCTTAAAGCAAAATAGTTTCAAATTATTGTTTAAAAAATAACAATGGACCACAAACAATAGAAAGAACCAAAGTATTGGGTCTCGCCTGGTAAACTTTGGTCCCACAACGACATTGCGCTATTCTTCGGCCAACATTTGAGCGGTTGTGAGTGATCGCTGTACATTTTTTCTCGTTCACAGCTCGCCGGAGTTGGCGCTTTCAATGTGTCCGGTGTTTAACAAAATCTGTGGAAAATTCTGTGCACCGTTTGCATGCCGATCTCCGCATGCTTGTTTGCAACGTGCGCACAGAATTTTTATTGTCAATAATTTGAATTTTGGCTCTTTTGTACTGTAACGGCTCGGGACCCAACGCCTTCGCTACGAGACCCAACTTCTTAGAAGCACATTTTTTTCTCGACTCTAGTTCTCCGTCATTTTTAGATGAAATTTATCTTTAAAAACGTGAAAAAGTAGCTAATAAATTGAATTTCCGGAGGCAATTTTCCTGAACAACACAAAAGTTGCTCCGGTGAGATATGAAGTTTTACGTGTATTTCTTTTTGTAGGATGAATTTTGAGAATCCAAAAAATTGCCTCCGAAAGTTCAATATATCAGCTACTGTTTCGACTTTAAAACACAGAAAAATATGCAATGTGCGCAAATCGCTAGAGTCGGAAAATTTCAATTGCTGTCCGATGTTTAGCAGCCGGTCATTTTCAAAGCGCCCACGGTTTCCATTGGGCGGCGAGCTGTGAATTCTTTGCTTTTTTCTCCTTAAATTAAAATACAATTTCAGTGCTATTTTCTCATCTATATTGTAAAAATCAAGTGATTTCTGGTTTTGGCGCAAACGAAATGGCGGGGAAATGAAAATACTTCAAAGACTCCTAGTAGTAAAAGGTGGTATTTTAAGGTGGTATTTTCCAATTTGGTCTCGTAAAGGACTCCCAAATTTGGGAAAATTAGACTCGTTTTTTTCAGGATTTTGTGTACTGTTTTTTGCAATTTGACGGTTTTCCAATACAGAATTCATTTAATGGAATTCCAGACATCGGCTAGCCTGCCCCACTGGCGTTCGATTCCGGTCGGTACAGCTTTAATTTTTAGGCCAGTAGGCTGATATTACAGCTAGATTTCGTAAACGTGTTGTGTAAAACAGTTTGAAACACTTTTATACCGTTTTCTCTCCAAATGCCCAAAAGCTTGTTTTCTTCTTTAAATCGGTCGAATCCGTGTTTTGTCGCATAACTCGCCAAACTGTACGAACTTACTGCTACGATGACTGTAATTGTTTTTGAAAACCCTTATCTCTCTAATGTGTGCATTAAAGGAGCTTTAAATGCGTTCTTCAGTTGTTCCATCAGCTCCAAACTGTATAAACTGACCGCCACGTTCTTTAAAATCGCTTTTACCTTGTCTAATCTCCCCAATATGTGTGTCATTCCTTTGTTCTCCAATTAACGCCCTGTTTACAATCTCGCGGATTATTGATCGATCGCTTTATCCCACCTTTACAGAGTGCGCTCCGTGACCCCGTGTCGCTTGCGAGTTCCCCTGTGCTCTGACTCCGCCCCTCAACACAGTCACTCTCCCCGGTCTCGCCAAGGAATGTTCCCCAAGTTCTCTCTCAAATCCGCCAAAGGTTTGTAAATTTTACATTTTTAATCATATAATTATTTATTTTAATAATAATTTGACTATTTTCAGTTTGGGACCTCGAGACCGAGAAAGAGGCTCAAGTGCGTCACGCATTCGTCGATCCTGGTTAGTTTTCTATTGAGTTTTTGGGTCAGCCCGGGTATTCTGTCCGGAAAAGGTCGATTTAACTGCGAACGTTGCCTGAGTATCCTATTTCCCACGCTTAACTCTCGGGCAACATCGAAACTTCGGCACGCTGTGCAGTTATTCGAAATTTATGTTATACGATTTTTTTGTATTTTGGTCCGTGCTTGCCAAAATGCCACTTTCGGGCTAGCCCGTGGTTCGACTTTATGACATTGGATGCGCAGGTACTTCCATCGCTATTAAAACTAGTTTTTGATGGTCTCGACACGATTATAGATCCATGTTTGAAGCCTATATGCGCGGGAAAATGGCACACATCCAAAATCCTTAAAATGCTGGCAAGTTGCCAGATTCTTGCAATTTCGCACCGTAAATCGGATTTGTCACGGAGTTTCTTGAAATTTTACTTATTTCTCAATTTCTGTAAGTTTGCCTGGCGATGTTACTGCCTGACTGAGTATTCGATGTTTTATACACGATTTTTGGCGGAGTTTCTTTGAAATTTGAATTTTTTCTCATAGATTTCTTTGCAGAAGCCGTGTACCAGCCGTGTGAGCAGCTCTACGAAGAAGATGAGCGCGGAGGTTGCTCCAAAAAGTGAGATTTCTACTGTGATTAGCATAAATTACCCCTCTCTTCAGATTCCTCGTGTTTGCTTTGCTAATTCTGTCCCTGGCCCTCTTCGCCATCGGCGGAGTGGCTTTCTACAACTATTGGCACGATGGTAGGTATTTTTTATACGAATTTTTTTGTCATTCTTGGATTTTTAATGTTCTAATCGTGTGTTTTCAGAATCTCTCCTCGGCAACTCCGCTCCCCGTCTCGGCCGCCGTATAAACATTTCTCAGGCGCGCTGTGAGGATCCCCGGGTGGCGCAGATCTTCGACGGGCGCGAGGACAGCACAGTGTACTCCTACCGATTGGATATCATCTCTCCGGCCATCCGCAGCAACACGGAACTCTTCGTCAAGGGGTCTCTCATTGAGGTAAGGAAAATTAAAGGACGGGGTGCTTGGAAACATGTACTCAACCCCGCCCAAAATACCGCGAGGAAACACCGTGCTCATGCAATCACTATTTAATATACCGTTTTTATCTGACGTTCAAGGATTACGGTAGATGATTGTAGCTTCACGCTATTCGTAGGCTTTGGTATCTTGCTAATCTAGAATTGAGTTTTTGTCGTTGTTTGCGCTCCATGTATCACCCGGGCCTAATTTTAAGGATACCGTTTTTTGTATTACTGTAAATTCCGGCTGTAGGGTGGTGTGTGCTGCATTTGGTATGTATATCAGTCTTGAAGCTGCACATGTATGGTTACTGTACCTTCGATCTACTGTTACTGTAGTTTCCGTTGGTTATTCTAACTTCTACTGTACTATAGATTCCCTTTGGTTACTGTACTTACCGTCGGGTTACTGTAGTTTCCCTCTGGTTACTGTAGTTTTTCGGTGGTGGCCATGACTGGACAAGTAGCGTTGGGGGGACTTGATACGTAAGCCCCCCCCAAATGGTGCCTCGGAGACGACGTAAGCCCCCTTGAATTTGTTGTTACAATTTTCAACCAAATACTGAATCACGTAGGTACCGCAAGCACCTCTCGTCCTGCTATGGTGGTGGCTGTAATTTCTGCCCGGTTACTGTTGCTTGCATGTTCCATACCTGGACACGTGGTGCTTGCGGAACCTTGGCTTTGGGCAGTTGCTTATTGTGGGGGCCTCGACAAAATGGGTGTTGTTAAATTTGGGGTCCCCCAATATTTACAGGACCTTACTTTTTGAGCCCCCTCCGTGCCGTGTCCAGGTATGTACTGTAGTTTCCCTAAGGTTACTGTAGTTCCGTCTTGTGATTAGGCACAATTTTCGAAGCGTACTAGGCGGATTTCGTTAAAATGGGCAGCAAAAAGTTTAGGGGGTGGCCGGCAATATATGATGGCTGGGCTGCCGGTTGTAATCTGCAAGGATTTTTCATATTGTTACTAGAATGAGATATGAGATATTCCTAGAATGAGATATTTCTCCGTGGCAATAATTATCCTCAGCCGGGTGGTACCTGGAACACCCATAATTACTCGCCCGACCCGATTGTTATCTTTTTTGTATTGTGGCGAAACAAATAATTTCACGGATCGCTTGACACCTTTCTTATGTACTTCTCGCCAAATCTACTGCAGCTTATTGGGCTGCGTAGGTTGCCTGAGTACCCTATTTTGTACGACAACAAACTATTGGCACATTGGGACGAAGTATGTGTGCACTAAATATGTATCATTTTCAGTTGTACTCCAATGGAAAGCGCGTGGGCTACGCTGGCCACACTCACGGAATGTCGGTGATCACCTCCAACCGCGGCTACCACTACCACGCCGAGGCTCAGATCGTCATTCCCGTCGCCGACGGGTATGTTTTACTACTTGCCAATTATGTATAAAAAAACACACACACATTTAGCCGATTTTTTGCCAACGTTGTGCTAATCCCTCTCATTTCAGCCCTCCTTCGAACACCCTCACGGCCCAGTTCACCATGCAGACGTCTCGCAGCGAGTTTGGCCCCTGGACCACCTACACTTTCTTCCACAAATACTACGTTTTCTGCGATTTCCCCTCCACCACCACTCCCAATACTAACTGATGAGATTGTAATTGTCCTATTTTGCTCATGATGCACATACGGGCTGTGATCCAGGGTGACATTTTGGCCATTTTCACACGTTAATAAACGGTGCGATCTCAAAATTCACTTTTGATTGATTTGTAGTTTGATGAGCTAAACGGAAGCGGTTATAGAATCCAAACGGGGTCGCGTAAAGCATGTTTGGGGGACCCATTGGGTCCAATTTCGACAGAAACTAAGGCTTCTCCAGATGAGTTGCGGACGGTTTCAAAAACTTGCCTGAGGCTATGTATGAACTATTCTCTGCGGATTTATCGGCAAAAGAACTTCAGTTGAAGTGGTTTCAACACAGGTGCAACTATGTTTGACTACTTCTGGCAAAGCACGTAAAGTGTATGTGCAACTCTTAAACGCTTACACAAAAAAAAAATCGGCGTTCTGTAGTAGCTGCATACATTTTGCATACATTATAAAACAGATAGTATTTTATAAAATTCCGGCGTTGTTTTTCAATTTGTGCTGTTTTTAAAGAGATTACCTTTTCCCAGAACATTTTTAAAAAGATTGAAGTTTTCTTGGTCAAGTGTCATGTTGATTTAAGGCCTTGCCCTAACGTTTCGAAGGAACTCCAGCTGCCAAAAAACGGCATGGAAACTTTGCCGAGTGCCCAGAACAAACTGTTATATCTTGCTTGGTCCTACCACGAATAGCACCAACAAAGAGCCAAGACAATGAATTGCAATGAATACGCGGTTTTCGATAAGTCACCAGCGCTTATCGTGGCGGGACTCTTTGTCCAGATAATTGAAACGGGGCGGGGCAAAATTCCAGTTTTATTTTTGAAATGATCCGAATTCACAATTGGAAAGGCCATGGATTTGATTTGATATCTCCAAAACTAATAGTTTTCCAAAGTTATTCTAACAAATAATTTCTAAGCGATTTTTTGCCAAGGATAATCGAGAAAATTAAATTTAAACTTTTTTTACACAAATTTCTAGGGTAAATTGGACTTGCAAAGCGAGTATGTGTGTGTGAATGAATAGTTTGCGATCTTCCACCATTGATATCAGTCGGCCGAAGCCATTTATGAGTTTCAGACATGTGGTGTCAACTAGACAAACACAACTCACCTTCTAGCACGCTTCCCAGGCCTTTCTACCTTATTTTAACATAACTGCATTAGGTACTTGCTGGGAAAAGGTGTACTGGGAAAAAATAGGTGTACACTTGTAATATAGGTGTACACCGGAAATATAGGTGTACAAAAATATAAAAGGTGTACACGTTGGAAACTTTGAAGCGGATTTTCTCAAAAACGCGAAATTTGCGACCCAAAGTCATATACATTTTCATGATCAGCGAAATTTTCTCTCTAAATTTAGCCAATGTTGTAAAACCCGCCTGACTGTCCCTTTAAGAACCGGTAATATATTCAAGCCAAATTCATTCAAAAATTAAAGAACCGGTAAACCAGAAAAGAGACCCATAAAACATCAGAAACTGTGAGAAATTGACTTTACAGCTATTGTACACCTATATTCACAGATGTTCATTACATGTACATCTATATTAATTTTGTACACCTATATTTCCGGTGTACACCTATATTACCCGTGTACACCTATTTTTTCCCAGTACACCTTTTCCCTGCAAGTACCCTGCATTATTATTTTGGCAGAAATTCGGGAAATATGATTTTCTGACTTTTTTCACCTGTTTTGGTCCGTCTTAACCAACACCATTGAAAAAAGAAAACGCTCTTCCATTTGTGATACACAATGCGGCGCGGAGTAAAATACTCTTTTCCAAATAGTTACAAGCTGCAACAGATCAGTTGTTATATTTCAAAACAAAACGAAGATAAAACTACAAATATTCACAGAGAAATCGACGTCAGCGAATGCTTTCCCGGCAGCTACGTGACAAGATAGCGCTTATCACCACCTGAACATTCGCAGTATTCGCGCACATTCTGGTTGTCGCATGAGCTTTCGATCGTTTTCTTCTCCCTCTCTCTCTCTCTCTCTCTCTCTATCTCTATCTCTATCTCTCTCTCTATCTTCCCCCTCTCTCTTCCTAATGTTTCACCAACTAAATCGTTGTTTAGCAAATGCCTGCCAGGGATCAATGCGGATTTAGAAAAGTTATTGTGGCCACATCTGCTAAAGAAGACAAAAATAGACTTCTTTTCTCCTTTCGAGTAGGAGATATTCTAGAGATGTGTACTGATGTAACAAATTCACGCGGAAGAAAAATTTTGATGTTCAGGGAAAAGAAAGAGAACAAACGACATCCAAGGGACTTTTCTGTATTAGGGCCAAAAAGACTGTTGTAAGTGATTTTTATGTTGCATTATATTTCTGAATTCAGGTATATCGCGAAATTTTCAATGCCACAGGGCATGCAACGTGGATGCCTGATACTGCTTATAGGGATGCAGTGAGTTGTTTTAGACAGTGGATCAAATGTGAAAAATAGAGAATGAGAGAAAATGCAAAAGAGAGAGAGAGAGAGAGAGATAGAGAGAGACAGACACAGAGACTTTTTCAGACCATGGAAGAAACCGAGAAACACTTTCGAAGCCTGTTTTCAGCTAACACCAACGGGGTGAGTTTATTTTTCTACTCCTTTACAATATACAATAGACTTCTAAGAAATATGACGAATTTTAACTCAGGCTCATGAAAAAAATTATAAAAATGAGTTTTACCCAAGATTTAAATAGGTCTCACACGGAAAATTGATTTAAGACACTTTTTCCCTAGTTAAAAACTATTATTCATTAAAAAGAAAAACATTCAACAGTAATATTGAATTATACGCACTATCGATTGCGCACTATCGATCAGAATTTCGAAAATGAGAAAAAATGATTTGAATAGTATACTTATCGAATTAGCTTTAAAAGTTCCATCGAATGGTAAATTTCGCATTTCTCAGTTTTGAAAAATGTTCTTCAATTTTTCAAATTTGGTAACAACAAATTTTGGATTTAGAACGGAGCCCGTAAAAAGTTGTTTAAAAAAAATTTGTATTGGTTTTTGCACAAATTCTTGCGAAAAGCGCTAGGATTGATTAAGTGCGCCAAATTAGCGCCGCCCTAAAATCTCATGCGGCACGGAGCGTGCGGCTCGTCGATTGATTTGCTATTTAGAAAAATTAAAAGCGAAAAGTGAGTCATTAGGGCTGCTAATTGGAAAGGGGACTTTTCTTTACAGGGAGATAAACGAAAAATGGTCAACAGGATATCCTCCATTATTGGCTCCAATCCCTCATTAGCCGATGTTTTCTTGAAAGCTGTTTGTGCTACAGTTGAAAAAGTGAGTTGCAAATTAATGACTAATTATACAAATTTAATGTTACAGGAAAACATATCCGAAATTGAAACAGCGATGTACGCGGTGAAAGAATGTATGGAAACGCCTCATAACGACAACAGGGTGATAAGTGACACTTTGAAGAGACAAGCTAAGGCTGGGCCTGTGGCTGAGGTAGAGTTGTTTCATTTTTGCACGCACTCTTAGTTTGTTCAGAAGTTCAAAAAGCTAGTGAAAGATGGGTCTTCGGATACAGAAGAAACCGATGATTCGGATGCTGATAGTTTTGAGCAGTATGCTGAGGAGGAGAAATAACAAATGTTTAGTTCCTGAAGCTGATGACTATTTGTACATGATGTATTATTCAATACTCCTTGAGCAATAATTAAACGATACATACGCCAGATCACATGCCTTTATCTTTTTTCTTAAACCAGTGCTATAAAACGATTTAACTAAACGGTGATACCCTAAAAATAATATTAGAAACGTCAGGATAAAAATATATTAAATTTAGAAACTCTACTGATTCTAAAATTAAAAGTGAAATGTTAAGAGACAAGTGAAGAATGCCCTTCACCCGAGCATTTAAAACAACCTACACGTACTTAGAGAGTGAGTAGGGCCAAAAAGGTACAGTCTTCGCCAATTTTACTTCTTGGCCGATTCGCAAATGTAACCGTGAAGCAGTATTGCGTACGTATCCTAAACCACAGGATTTTCGTACGCAAATGCGTCTGGTGTCATTTGCACAGAGCTAACGATAAGAGCGAAATTGGGCGAAGTAGCATTGACGACAAAATATATGCAAGGGGGAAGCAATCACCAATAGTAACAAAAAAAAATTGACGTAGAAGTAAGCTCCGGACTCAAAAGCCTAAACGGCTAAAGGACTACGCACTTTTTTATCAGCACGTAAATACAAGTAAAAGTGTTTATTTAGACGACATTAATGTTTACTCTTTAATCTTACATATGTCAAAAATTGTATCAAAGTTTTGAAATTTCATCTTCTTCATTCACTTTCATTGGTGGATCACCGACATACGCCATTGTTTGTCCCCCTTTAGCCACGAGCTGATTGTTTCTTTTGCTCACAATTGTAGACTGAAACAAAGGTTTTTTATACGTCACATTTTGGTAGTCACTTCTATGTGCAACTGTGAACCGACTGTTTGAAGAACTTTGGTATCAATGCATAAAACATCTCCTAGTGATGGTTGGTGGAAGTAACTAAAACGATAAGATCAGATAGTAAGAGCAAGAGGGAAAAACTTACTGAACTTGGGCAGACACACTGCTTATCATAGCTGGAAATTTTGAGAAAGCAGCAGCCATACAGAGGTTGTCAAAAATCGTAAAAAGACATCCAGTGGCAGCTTTGTTTGAGTCATCAACCATGTCCGAAACGACTTCTATTTCTACCAGTACTCTTCCAGGGCTTGCATTAAGTAGTTTTGCCTGGAATCCATTGAAGTACTGAAATTTGTTGAAAAAAAATTCATACCTGCCCGATAAACCGCCGAAAATCTGTGCTGTCACCTGCCAGAGCAAAAAAGTCAGTGAGAGTGGAGTGAGTCTCATTCATCTTCCAATAGAGGTAAAATTTGAGTCATGGAAAAACGAACGAGCGACTGATGTTTTCAGTCGTTATAAACACTACCCAGGTCGCGCGCACTCTGATTTTGAGTCGAGTGTAGTCGACATGTCATCATCTTTTCAAATTCGCCGTTTTCTAATCTTGCTAATCAAAACGGACTGCATAGCTTGCCGCAAACCGTAAAAAGTTTTTAAAAACCAATATTGTCGCGTAAATGGTTTTGTAAGTTAATGTGTTAAACGTTTCTGTATTGTAATGCTGTATTGTATTGTAATGCAATTTTTATTGTAATTGATAGCAACATGCTTACCGTATTGCTTTCCATGCTGAAATAATGATCCCCACATATTTATAGACGAGACAAAAAAATACTGTATGAGAAAAAAATATTACGCGAAGATAGCCCAAACCTCTTGATTATAGTCTTGGGCCATGGATGTTGGGAGGAGATATAATTAACCTGTGCATCTAAGGAGCTAATGAGCGTGCGAAACATGGAGACGCAGACAATTTTCAGGATCTGTTGCGCACGCCGCTATTTCATGCTTTTTGGGCGAGGGGTTTACACATCAACTGCTCACAGCCCGCCGCACGCTTTGTTGAATCGGCAAGCGGCTTTTTAGAGGCCTTTCGCGGCGGGACCCAAGTCTAAGGCAATCTGTTGCAATGAAACAATCTTGCAGCAAACGTGAGATTCCTGGAATATTTGGCTGATATATGAGTTCATAAATGGATAGTAGAGCCATGTACCCTTTGGCCTGAGTTTTTTCGAGAATCAAAAATTATTCCATCCCAAGAAACACGGTTTTTCGTGATTCTCTTGAATATTTACTGAGAACATATATGTGCCAAAACTCACGCCAAATGATGCATGTATTGTCTACCATTCAACGTTCAGAGCGAAGAAAATGAAGCTGTCCGGGCTTCACGTTTGCTGCAAGATTGCTGTGCACTATGTTTAACCGTGACCGCTGTTTACATACGGTAAAACAGGGTGCCTCTGATTAAGCGTTATTCTTCACATTTGTTATTGAAACGGTACATATATCGGCGTAATACATCCCATTTTGTCGTTTTAAACTGAAAAATGGAAAATTACATGTTAAAATGAGTTTTAAAAGGCGTTTTCCATCACCAGTTTGAAACGCAGGGTAATCGTGGCGGGACCAAGCACTAATGAAACTAGCCGGTTTCTGAAATATGGCCGCCGCAAACGTGAGAATTCTGAGATGTTTTTCGTATATCTCTTTTCAAAAGTCGATGTAAAACACTTCTAAAATTTGGCCTGAGTTTTTTGCCTACCCGAAAATAGCTACAACCAAAGAAACTCGGTTTTTTGTGTTTTTCGTTATTTTCCAGTCGAAGAATTTTCGCGAAAAAACTCAGGCCAAATAAGGTATTTCTTAGCTAAACATTGACAAAAAGAATGGTTGTTAAAAACGGCTGGATCGTCCAGGTTTACTGCAGCCAGTTTGGGTTTCATGAGCCACCTGTTTGTCGCGAATTCGACATATCCGGACCGGATTCTTTACATAATTAGGTGAAATTTATGTTTTTCTTATTATTTCAACATTAAAATAGCAAATTGCGTGTTAAAATGAAGAAAAATAAGCATTTTTAATTATTACTACTACAGTTTAGGCGTTTAAGATGGAGCGCGATTTCCAATAGACCGCCCTTTAACCCGCCGGCCTCGGCGAGCTGTGTGCTTGTACTCCCCCTCCATTTTTCTATAAACGTCTGAAAACTACATTTAGGAAAGGCAATCATACTGTACAGTTGAATAATTTCTGAAAAAAGAAAACAAGCAGACTGCTACAATTAATGGGTAGACAAAAGAATAAAATAGTTTATTTAAACTTAACTCAAAACTATAATTTTGACTGATTGATGCTTTGATCTGTTAAACGCACAACAGCTGTCGATGGATTCAGTCGAAAGCTTGGAAGTTTACGGTAGGCGGGATTTAAACAAATAAGAACCACTCCACCAATTGCCCCGTATAGAGAAAAACTTGCTACAAAAAGAAGACCAACTTCTTAATTGACAACTCTATTGTTAAACAATTGTGGTTACCTTCGTATCCAAAAACCGTAAAAGACAATATGTACAATAGGCATACTCCTGGAAAAAATATAATAACCAGGGGCACCGTTGCTTGAAGAATCAGCTGAACCAGTAGCTTTTTATGCAGTCGTCTGGCAGTTGGGGATTCTTTGTATTTTGCAATACTTCTATAGGTTGCAAAAATCAGAATTCCCACACCAAAACCAGCCGTTACAACGATCACAGCTGTTGGCACAGCAGCAAAGAATGCAATATTTTTTGGGTTAAAGACGATAACGTTGGGAATTGAAAGAACTTCGTCAGTAATACAGCTGTAGTTCTAAAATATGATGTGTGCATATGTAGCAAAAGACAAGACAAGCACATACCTTATGTAGTTCCAACAAGAACACCTTCGGATCCTCATAAACCAAAATCATTGAAATACCTGGATAACATGAACACAGATATACCAAAACCATTATAGTTTTATGAAAGGTAGGAAACTGTTTAACTCCGATCGCTGACAAAGAACGGTAGTCGAAAAGGTGCAGTGACGCTGCTTGGCATAAACCTAGTAGAACAACCCCTATCACAAGAATTTCAAAGGCTGTAAGGAATGACCAATATTTCATGGGTCCCATAGGGAAACCGGCAGGGAAAGGTAGTAAAAACCTTGGTTTTACAACTACACTTATCTAAACGCTGACATTATTTGTAAAACAAATTAGGCAAACAAGAACGTCTGTTATTGCTGATAGCACCTGATGATTTAAGAGGTACCATCGATATCGGGCCATTTTTGGAGATGAACGGAAAACGATACAATACATTGTGTACAGATTGACAATAGGTGTGAACACTGACAATGCGTCAAACACGGTGTTATAGGGGTAGGCATTGTTTTCGAATTTCAAAGGAGGGCACTCAATCATGATCTGTAACTCAGAAATAAAATTAGAAAAGGAAAGATGAATGACAGACGAAGTGAATTTTTTGCTACAAATAAAGGTTTTGCTACAAATGAAAAATAATATGTATTGCATTTCGGTATTTGGAACAAAATCATGAGTAATCCTTCTTACTCAGAACTTATGACTCCATCATATAAACGTACGATTTCAATTGTATTTTTAAATAACTGTTTCGATCACATTAGCAATTAAACTTTCCCCGTGATAATAAACATTCATCTATGTATAACAAAAATATACACTAATCACGATAAGATTTGTGAAACTAATTTTCTGCATTTGTTTTGTGGTGCAGATCTGATAATTTTAAGAATACTCTGAACTATTTTTAAACAAACTATAAATTAAAAAGTCTCCATCTTGCAACTAACGGTGATTGGCACCTGAGGGATCTTAATGAAGTTTTCCGTTTTTTAGCATCAACGATTGATGTTCACGATAGGATCCTTCCAACTATAATTTCTCTTTGAACTTACCTTAAAGCGTTATTTTTTTTTATTAGAAAATGCGCTCCAGCGATACAGTAGTTGCGAAGTCCCTCTAACCTTTTGATGGAACAGGCGCCCGTTTTTTCTTTCCTTTGCTTTTCCGTATTCAGCCGTGTTTATATCTTTAAGATTGTATTTTTATGTCTTGAAAAACTTCTTAATTTTTGAATTTAAAGTGATAATTTCTTTGTATTTAAAGCTTGTATCCCGTGTGCACAAAATTTCTGTAGTTTCTATTTTTATAGTTATTTTTTGCATGTTCCTGATCTCTTTATAATCTTATTTGGTAACTTCTACTTACATCTTTCAGGTATTTCTCTTCAATATTTTTCACATATCAAGAAGAATTGTATGATTTTG
Source organism: Oscheius myriophilus (assembly GCA_964057215.1). NCBI lineage: Eukaryota > Metazoa > Nematoda > Chromadorea > Rhabditida > Rhabditidae > Oscheius > Oscheius myriophilus. The sequence continues at coordinate 5,690,185 of OZ059902.1, read as the reverse complement.
TTGTCTGCTGATGTGACGCCTCCATTGTTGACGCGTTCCCTGAGTTTTCGAAGAATGTGTTTGTCAAGTTGTGAATTCAACGTTTTGATTTAACACTACGTTTTGGCATTATCTGCTGCCTAAAATGGCAAATCATGCAATTTTTTTTTCACTTTCGTAACAACTTCTTAATTTTTCATTTTTATTTTGATACATTTTTGTTCCTAATCCGTGAAATAAACAACAGTTGTTGACCGTTTCTTCCAAAGTTTTGGAATTCTTCGGTATGACGGATTTAAACCAACGAGAACAAGTCCTCCAATCGAACCATAAGTGCAAAAACTAGCAGCAAATACCACACCAACTTCTGAATTGCGATTGTTTTAGCTAACGTCATAACAACATACCTTCATAGCCGAAAACTGTGAAAGCAAAAATGTACAAAATGCCAATACCAGGAATTATAACAAGAATCAGCGGCACGGTTACTTGTAAAATTAATTGAAATAGTAATTTTCTTTGAATTCTTCGGGCTGTTGGAGACTCTTTGAGTTTTGAAATACTCTGATATGTGAGATATATAAGCACTGTTATGGTTGCGGTATATACCACTGCAATAGCGATAATTGGAAAAGTGGCAAATGTTCCAACTTTTTCCGGAGAAAATGCGAGAATTTGAGGGACAGAAATAATTTCAGGGGTTATACAACTGTAATTCTGAAAAATTCATTACTTGTTCTAGAAAAACAGCATTCAACTCACCTTGCTTAACTCAAACAATAACATTTGTGGTTCTTCATAATTAAAAACCAATATGATCCCAGCATAACAAGAGACGATGTAAATGCTTCCAAGCCAAATTTTGTAAGCCCATGGGAAATACTTGATTCCTTTTGCGGATAGATAGCGGTATATAAATAGATGAACTGCAGCAGCTTGTGCACATCCCATGATGCAAAGTCCAATTATTGCCATTTGATGGGTCGTGAGAAATTTGCAATCTTTTAAAAGGCCTAGTGGAAAACCAGCTGGAAATGGTAGCAGAAATATGGGTTTTATAATGAAACCAATCTGAAATATGTGTAATTAAATTCGAAATGGGGTTTCACAACAAAACACTTTCAGTCTGGACAATTTTTTTGGTGTTTCGACTGCGATTTGAAATGTTTCTAATTATTTTTTCTAATTCGATTGTAAAATTTTGACATGTTTCCATATATATTTGTTTTACAACATATTGCGTGGGTTGCTTAGTTCTAACACAAAAAACGTAACTTCTGTGTACTTCAGAAATCCAAACACCTCAAAAAGTGAATTTTTGCGTCAGGGTAGTTATTTTAGAATCGAACTCGTTGCAAAATGAAATGCGTTTTTGCAAGTAGGTCAAGGGCGGGGTTCTCAAAGGACCGCCCGGTCCGCCGGGCCGAGGGATTTTTTAGAACGGCCCGGCCCGGTCGGCCCGGGTGTGAAAAATTAAATTTTAAATTTTGTATAAACCGCTACAATAGTTTTTTTTTAAAATTGTTTTAAATTACTTAATAATGTTTGTTACTAACATATACGTCAATAATAGTCGTACAAAAAAGAATGTCATTGACCGGGTTCGAACCCTGGTCGTGTGGGTGGCAATCTGACTGGGTGGTCCAAGGAAAACGGGCCGAACGGGCCGGCCGGCCGGGCCGGGCCGGTCCGGGCTGACTAAAATTTTCCAGCTGGCCCGGCCCGGCCCGTGAGAACCCCGGTCAAGGGTATATAAATAAAAAATGCTATTAACCCCTAAAACTAACATTCTTCCGCTTCTAAATTTGAATTGCTTTACATTATGAAATGCAAATTTCACATTTAAGATTATGCGACCGCGCGCCGGTTCTGTCGCGATTGTTGAATTTCGCTTTCATCCAAAAAAAAATCTGTAGAATACCCACTATAAAATCAGCAAGACCAGAGAAGAGCTGATGATTGAGGAGGTACCACCGATATCTGGACATTTCATTTGAGGAACGAAAAACTATGCACAGAATAGTATATAAGTTTATTATTGGGGATACAACAGCTATAATATCCAGGATTCGGTTGTAATTTTCGTTTTTGTAATTCAAAGTTGGACATGAAATCATTTTGAAGAATGAGGAACTATATGGGCTCGCGTCATAAACATTCATATTTGCTTGTTTTGTCTCATAGTTAGCCAGACAGCGTATAACATCTTTTAATTTAATTATTTGTGCGAAATAGCTAATAAAGTGACGCGAAAAATACCACGAAAAGACAAACAGCACGAAAAGCAGATATGGGCTAAAATGACATTCATTTGCTCATCAGGAAACAAATTACAAGTCGCAGTCTTCCTAAATGTCAGACGAAAGAAAAGGATTTCTGCCGTTTTTCGCATTTTTCTAAAGGGAATCATGTGAAATTTTTGTTTACGATGGAATAGTGAGTTACGGGAGAAGAAGAAATCAATCCATTAAAAATTTTGATCGAGGAATAGACGTAAATGCGCTCCAATGCCAAAATTCTGACCCATGGTCAAAGTTGGTTTCAAACTGAAAAGCTTAATTTTCACGTTCAAATTATGTTTTTCAAAAGAAAACTATGCAAAAGGTTCAAAAACACCAGCCCTCGTTGATCTTTTGAAGAAAATTGTCATTTTTTTTCTTATTTGACCAAAATCATTAAATTGACAATTTTTCTGTCGACGATGAGTACTTTGGAACGGATTTCAATTGTCACCGACGGCAAAGAAGAGAAGGAAATAAAGAGAGGGGAAGAGTGAGAGATAGAGAGAGAGAGGGGGAGAGGAATAGAGACATAGAGACATTTGAGCTGATTTGTGTTGTGCATTTCGAAGCTCAGAACGATGCAATCGCTTAAAAATGATTCCGTACTGAAAAAAGCCTAAAATAAAGCAGGCATCCCAAAGTTAAATTTAAGTGGAAAAATGGCGAAAGAAAGCTGCATTGATGTCGGTTGATATGTTTGAAAGTTAACAAAACAAAAATGTATTTTCGTAAACAAATAATTGCTGATCCAAACTTTTACAAGGAAATATTTATTATTCGCGAAGATATGGAAACCGAAAATTGAAAAAAAGTGTCATTGTTCGCTAAATGGGTGTAAATGCGCTCCAATGCCAAAATTGTGACCCATGGTCAAATTTGGTTTCAAACCGAAATTCATTTCCTGGGGGATCTTTTGTCGCACCCATCGGATCTTCTGTCCTAGGCAAGGCATCGGATCTTTTGTCGCGCATCCCCATTTTTAACCAACATTGGCCGTAGGTCAGATTTTTCGCAATAGAGCACGGTTATTGCGCTTCTTCGCCACGGCACAATGAACCATTTTTCACATGATTTTCATTGCTCAGCGAATAATCAATAGTTTCTTGCTAAAGATTGTATCATAAATCTTGTTTTTTTTTTTAGCAAAAACATTACAATTATATGTTTGAAAAATTAAGCACTTTTAAAAACACTGTTTTGGGACGAATAGTCATGAATTCGATAAATGGGCAACTGTTTCGAAATGCCCTTTGAAGTGTTTTTGTTTGTACCGCTTTTTTAATATAAGACTACCGTACAAGATGTGAAAAAATGGAGACAGAGATCTTTATTCCACCAGCACTCAATAAGCACAAGAATCAACACAATCACAAGCAAAGCTTGCGTTTATAATAAGAAGCACAGTGTTCCAGATGCCGTTCCGAAGGCAGTTAAGGTCCTTCACAAGGCGCTTACGGTACTCTCCAACCCAGTTCTTCTTAATCTCGATTACCTCATTTTCCCATTCTGACATGTCGAGGTAAAACTGCCTTTTATAATTCTCCAAGTGGAAAATCACCGAAACTTCGGGAACACTAAAATACTGTATTTACATAGTTACATTTTTCTTACCCTTCGCTTTCAAACATATTGCGCGCTGCAGACAGGCCTTGATTCTCAGAGAATAGGAATTCTTCCTCGTTAACTTCCCCGGTACTCCAAACTTGTCTCAGCGTTACATTAGTTTTTCGACCATACGGGTTAGGGCAAGATGTCCATACATTAAAATCCCCGCTCCAGGAAACGGCGTCCTTCATTGTCACATTGCTGCATTTAATCACACGTGGCTCCTGTGAGGCGTGCTTAAAGCGATCTGAAGAATTCTTGTTTTCACCACTCACTCACTCACTCACTAACACACTCACTCATTCACTAACACACTCCCTCACTCACTCACTCATTCACACACTCACTCACTCACTCCACTCACTCACTCACTCACTCGCTCACTCACTCACTAACTCACACACTCACTCACTCACTCACTCGCAGCCTCAATCAGTCTCACTCACTATGTCTCGCATACTGGATAGCAAGTGGAGTAATGATGATTGAACCCACGATGACTGACCTGAAAATAGTTTTTTTTTAGATTTTAAAGGAAATAAACTAACATAATGGCCACAAACACATAGAACCGGATGTCGATAATTTCCCGCGGGGGGCGATCAATTACCCTATTTTTCGCAGTTTCATAAAAAATTGGGCAATTTCTCTCGGACCATGGAATTCTTGCCAATTTCATTTTCCTGAATGAAAGACAATTAAAAGCGTTCTCAAAAAAAAAGTAATTAAAAATAAATAAAATAATTAACAAGAAAGAAGTAAAAATGGAGATAAAGAAAGCGAGCAATGGTGAAAAAGCGAAAAGAAGAAAGCGATGGGTACAGTAGTTTGTTATTTTTTCCGTTTATCGCTGCGAGACCTTTTTTGTTATAAACGGTGTGACCTTATTAACGAAAAAAGCGAGCGTCCTTTTTCTTTGCAATTGGAATGTCTCCTGTTTGAGCAGCCAGATTCCAATTTGGCTAAAGCTATATGAAAATAGCTGAAAACTCAAATATTTGATGGTTTACAGGAAATTACACATTATTTCGACTGTTTTCCGATTTGTGTGAGATTGAAAGGCATATTATGAAAAAGAAAACGTTTTAAAACCCAAGAAAAAACCTTAAACGAGGGAAAATGGCCAACGATTAATTTCAATTTACAACAGCTATAATGATGGGACACCGTACGAGATTTTCAAATCTTTCATGCCTTCGCGCGTCTCGAGAGCGACCGCGTCCGTAATTGCGACCTTTTCCCCATTTTTGCATTGACGGAGTGGTCGTGATTTGTCCAGAGATCTTTACTGCGGGCGAACTTCAGACTCCTCGAAGTGAGCCCTGGTGATCTGCGCCGAATCCTCTTTCGCATATCAACTGCCAATCCAGTAGGACAACAGAACGAGGTAGGTGAGCTGCGGAGCTTCTCCAGGATGTTTGGACTGCCCCTTGTAAATGATGAAAGGCTACTGGGATCGAGCTTTGGTTGCGTGAGGAGACAAGTCGACCAGGCTTGAGCAGCCATAGTTCTCACGAGAAGGGCCGAGCCGAGAAAAGTGTCCGCCCGGTTTGTAAATTTGTCAAATTGAATTTTCTTTCAATCGTTATTCCAGCTTACATAACATTTTTTAAGCCTTACAAACCCTTTCATAATACTTCTATTACATATTTGAACTAATTCTGTTAGCAAAAATAAAGTGCCCCGATCGGGATCGAACATTGGTCGCGTGGGTGACAGTTTCACTAGGTGGTCCGAGTAGAAGGGCCGAGGATATTTTTCAAGTCGGCCACCTCCGTGACATAAGTGGCCGACATTTTGGTGATTTTGGAAATTTTCTCGGCCGATTCTCCCCCATCGAAAGAAAAAAACCCTGTCGATTTTATTTACTAAAAGTGTATTTCGCCATGGAGCATATTTTCTGCAAAGTACATATTTCTTTTGTGACGATTTTCTCAGCTTTCGCTATTTTTTTTTACTGGTTTTCAAGGTTTGTAATTTCAAGTTGTCAAAAATACTGTAAAGTTACAAAAAACCCGGACGATTCCGTCGCAAGTTAAGGCAATTCAGAACTTAAAAGAGATCTTACGAAAAAGACGCGAATCACTTGAATAAAAGGCGCAATCGTCCAGATTTTCTGAAAACTTTTCAGTATTTTTTGTTTAAACATTTTCCCTTAAAACAGAAAATTATTATCTATTCTGCTTTTTGTACAAATCGCCCGGAAAATCCATGTTTCATTTCCTTAATACAATACTTGGGTCCCTTAGCGATTTCAAAACTGCAGAGAATTTGAAATTAATTTTTTCGCCTTTCGTTTCGTCTTTCCCACGCTTTCTTAAAGATAGATTTGATCCCAAGAATTGAGGTACCTCAGCGCCACCTTCTCAAAACCAAACCACTATCCCGAAAACCCACAACCAAAACAAAAACTATGCTGAGCATATTCATCTGTAGTTCCTCCGTACGACGTATTACTTAACAGAAATATAAACAATTATGCATAATACAGAATTAGACGGAATATGGTAGAATTCTGGGAACAATCTCAGCAGATATTTCTGGACTTAAAAACGGGGGAAAAAGAATCCTTTCTCCTTCTTCGCGAATGTATTGGTCGGCGACGGCCATTCCATTTTGTTGTTTAGGGGAGGCTCTGACCGATGGAGAGGCTGGGCCTGTGTCTCTCGCTCACGAGCCTTCTCAGCCTGGATATCCTGCCACAGACGAGCTTGCTTGACTTTAAGCTCCCAATAAAGAGCCTCTTGGGCCCGAACCTGCTGTTGACGATCATCCTCGGCCTTCATCTCCTGCCGTTGATGAGCACGCTGGGCACAAAAATCCCGACGACCAGCCTGTTGGGCCTGGACCGCTTGCTGCAGACGAGCCTGCTTGGCCTCAATCTCCTGTTGACGAGCGATCTCCTGCTGCAGACGAGCCTGTTCGGCCTGGGCTTCCTGCCGACGAGTGATCTCCTGCTGCAGACGAGCCTCTTCTTCCAACCTCAGGTTCTCAAGATCCTCGGGCGTAGGCCAATAAGACTGCGGTTGCTGTTCCCAGGAATTCTGGACGAAGTGGCGCAGCTGATGCGCAGGATTGAAGTTGGCAGCATGAATCAGCGGGGGAATCGCCAGACGTGCCGTCCTGATTCGCATGGCTAGAATTGCGATGGCCGTGGGATTCAACATCGGATTTGGGTAGTAAACAACGGGAGGAGGTGTAGGCAGAGGCGCCGGTGTGGGACAACTCCGAGGATCGCAGTCGAAGGGTGTCAGATGGGGGCAGGTGTTATTGTAGGTGTGCTCCTGGAACGGGTTGATGTAGGCAGGTACACATGAAGGCTGCCACGAGAAGGTCACCGGATGGGGAGAGGGCATCTGAAAACGGAAATTTTTAATGATAAACAGAGCGAATTCAACGTTAAGGGGGTTACCCAAAAAAACATCCTTAACCCCAACACTTACCAAAATTTAGCTTTGAAAGTTACAAAGAACTCTAGTTTACAGTGGAGCATCATTTGCGCGACCCCCCCCCCACGCACGTATGGCAAGCCCCCCAAGCCTCAGCCGAAAGTCACGGTCGTTATTTTTCTATGTTTATAAAGGTTACCCAACTCACCTAAATTCGGATCCAAGTTAGGGAGTTCTCAAAGGTCACAGAGGTATTTAAAAAATCGGGACTTAAGTTGCCTCTGAAGCTTCATTTGGGGGCTTACGTATTAAAAACGCTCCGGGGTTCTCACGGGCCGGGCCGGGTGTCGGCCCGTGATTTGGGAATCCCGAAACGCACTCAGTCCACCAATAAACTTAATCCCCTTTAAAGTAACTGCGGCTACCCAAATTTAGGCCCTACAGTTAAGAGCTACCCTAAAAAAAGGAGAGTTTGGGGTTGGGGGTTCTCAAATCCGGGCCGGGCCTTGCCGAGGGTTTTTTTTTTTGGACGACCCGGTCGGCCCAGGTTTGAAAAATTAAATTTTGTATAAATCGCTACAATAATTTTTTTAAACTGTTATAAATTACTTAATAATTTTTTTGTTAATATCATATAAGTGAATAGTAGTCGTACAAAAAAGAATGTCACCGACCGGGATCGAACCCTGGTCGTGTGGGTGGCAATCTGACTGGGTGGTCCAAGGAAAACGGGCCGGGCCGGCCTACCAAAGTTTTACAGCTGGCCCGGCCCGTGAGAACCCGGGGGAGGGGGCTTGATACTTAAGTCCCCAAATAGTGCCTCGGAGGCAACGTAAGCCCCCTTCGGTTTGTTGTTACCATTTTGAACCAGGGCTTTGTCGCGGGCCAGGCCAGTTTTCAAAATCGATTGACAAGTCAAGGTAAAACTTTTAGTCATTAAGCTATAAATTTGATTATAAATTTAAATTAGTTTAATTATATAACAAAAAGATTAAAAAAACAACACTTTAACATAAAAATATCCTTCACAAAGACGTTTCACTACACCATATTTGCTCAATCCTAGCAAGATCGGGCCGGGCCGGGCTGAGCCCGATGTTTGGCCACCCCTGTTTTGAACCACACGGCGAATTAGGTTTGTACCGCAAGACACCTCACGTCCACCTATAGCTGACGCCAAACGGGCATCATGCCAATTTAGTTAAAGTATTCTCTGTTGACATTAGATTAGCATATAATCGTAATATCAACAGAGAATGAAGGCACACATTGGAATGATGCCCGTTTGGCGTCGACTATATGAATATACTTCACCTTCACTCACCCCGGTACCGAAGTTGGGCGGAGCTGTGGGGACTTGTGCCGCAGGGCGGCCTGAGTCCGCTACTCCAAATTCTCTCCACTGGCCGCTGGAGGCCACTTCGTACTCGTTCTTCTTCCCCTTTTCGTTTCCAGGCTCGACGCGGTCAACTGCGACGACCGGCTCCCTCTGCTCGCAAAGGAAGTCGAAGTTATTCCGCCCGAACGGCTGAAAATAAGAAATGTAATGTTAAAAATTGACCAAGTATTCAATAAAAGTAAATAAAAAACTTACATCGTTCCAGCCGAAAATGCGGTGTCTCTCCGGTTCCGAAGGCCCCTTTGACTTGTGAGAATACTTAAAATCCAACAATTTCAAAGGAAAAGTTAGATTTCCTACCTCTTCCTCCGAAGGAGAATGACTGATGAGGCAAGAGGCGCTGAAGGTCTTCTTTTTCTCAGAGGACGGAGGTAGCTTGGAGACCCTCACATCACTTCGGTCGTTCAGAGCCGGCTCGGAGCACTGAAACACGACAATTTTGGAACGTTTGATGTAGAAAGAAACGAAAAATAGTCATTGACGAAGCTACTTCGGCTGCGTATCGTATATACCATTCTAAATTACAACATCGAAACGTTGTAAAAGCATAGTAGATGCAAAAAGTGCTATGCACATCGTGTCAATGTTTCGATGTTGGTTATAGAGTAATTCGTGCAATAAAAAATACTCAGACCGAGTACGCAGCCAAATAGAATGATGACAATTTGGCGATTTCAGCAAAGACTCGAACATCTACTGTGACGCATTTGGCTGCGTATACGACCTGAGTATCCTATGTAACACAAGTTACACTAATAACGACATTATAACATTGGCACGTTATAACGAAAGCAAACTTTTAAACAAATAAATTAAAAATCACCTCTGCAGCACAGTCGTAGGCCCTGGACCCCTCTGGCGCATTGGGAGAGCCGGGAGGCACTTCCAAGTGGTGGTCGTGGCTGTAGGTCACATTTTCGTCGATTGGCTGACGCTCTGGCGACGGGCAGGGCGAAGTGACGGAGATTTCAGGGCTCTGAAAATGGGAAAATCTCAAATTGGTTTTTAAAGAATCATGCGGCTAACAACATTCATAAAAAAACAGTAATGCGGTTGCCAAACAACATTAAATTTGTACCTAACAAACAAGCGATTCGCGCGAAAATGGACTTTATACTGCTGGCCAATCAACTCGGCCGATTTGGCTGCGAAAACGGCCTGAGTATCCTACATTAGACGTATTGCTCAAGGAACAACATAGAAACATTCGCACGTTGTGATTGAGTAGTTCTGGGATCAACTATAGTTACTGACAAGACTACTAAGTCGCAACCGAATATTTCAATGTCGTTCAACGGTTAGGCGTGATATATACAATACTCAGGCTTTATAAACAGGTAAATTACCAGAAATAGCGTTGGAGCAGAGTATATACAGTCACAATTTTAAAAACTTGAATCAAAAAGGAATCAAATCAAATGAATCAAAAAGGTCCGCAACCAAATAAAAACCTCTATTCACGATGTGTCCCGGCCGGCAGTTGCGGACATCCTTGGCACCGTGCCCAGAATCTAGAGAATTCCTCCGTGAAACCAAAAGAGTGCCCAGGCGGGAATTAAAATTACTTAAATTCCATTTGGTTTTTACATCCTTTCCGGTGCTATTTTTCTAATTTTGATCTTAAAATACGAAAATTAAGAGATTTTTAAGTCGATATTATTAAAAAAAAATAGGCAGAAAATGACGTGAAACCAAATGAAATTTAAGAAATTTTAATTCCCGCCTGGGCACGTTTTTGGTTTCACGGAGGAACTATGTAGATTCTGGGCACGGTGCCAAGGATGTCCGCAAGTGCATCCCAACTGCCGCCGAGCAATGCTTGGAATTCACCGTGTATTACCTTGATTGAAGGCGCTGATTCCTCCTCGTGGTCTTGCAACGAGGCCTCCGTATCCTGTCGCTTCTTGACCTGCTCCTCGCGACCGCTCTGTAAATGATGTAATTTATCCCAAAAATCGATAAAAAGTCGACAAAATTTGCCAAAATCCCACCTCTTCCCGGCACCGGAGTGTCGTTTTCTCCATTCGGTGGCAGAACTCGTCGGACACCTCTTCCTCTTCGGCTGACCGTCGTTGTTTCCACGTGATGGGGTTTAAAACCCTATCCCATCCCCCGATTGGAATAGGCTTCTATAAAAATAGACTTTTATTCGTGAATACAAGCCGAAAAAAAACAACATTTCACAAAAATTAAGAATAAAACCCACATTTTCAGATGCTCTGCGAGCGGCGTGTCCGACGAGGAAGCCCATCTTACGCGGCGGAGGACGGAAGGAAAGGAATCACCGCCGGCCAAGGAGCCAGGCAGACGGCGGTTTCCCGCCAAAAAGCGCCAATCGTTCGTTTATGAGAAAACTACAAAGTAATAACAATAAGTCATAGCTCGTGTTGTGGAAAAATCCGTGCACCACATCTCGCCGCCCAATGGAAACCGTGGGCGCTTTGAAAATGACCGGCCGCTAAACATCGGACAGCAATTGAAATTTTCCGACTCTAGCGATTTGCGCACATTGCATATTTTTCTGTGTTTTAAAGTCGAAACAGTAGCTGATATATTGAACTTTCGGAGGCAATTTTTTGGATTCTCAAAATTCATCCTACAAAAAGAAATACACGTAAAACTTCATATCTCACCGGAGCAACTTTTGTGTTGTTCAGGAAAATTGCATCCGGAAATTCAATTGATTAGCTACTTTTTCATGTTTTTAAAGATAATTTTCATCTAAAAATGACGGAGAACTAGAGTCGGGAAAAAAATGTGCTTCTAAGAAGTTGGGTCTCGTAGCGAAGGCGTTGGGTCCCGAGCCGTTACAGTACAAAAAGGCCAAAATTCAAATTATTGACAATAAAAATTCTGTGCGCACGTTGCAAACAAGCATGCGGAGATCGGCATGCAAACGGGCGGCACTTTAAAGGACTGAACCGTTTAGAGTGGGCGGGGCGAGTCCCGCAACGAAATCAAACGTCCCGCCTTATTTTCTGCGGAATTTTTGCTTTTTAAGGTTTTTATTTTTGTATTTTGCTTTGTTTATTCTGTAATTTTATTTTTTTATGCTTAATTTTTGTTCACAAAAAATACAAATATTTTTTATACCGAAAACAAAGGAAATTACAATTTTTAATTGCTAAAAACGCTCAAGCCAGAGAAATACTCTTGCCCGCATTTGACTTTTCGTTAATTTAAACTATGAAAAAGCTTCTTTTCAGGTAATGACTGGCGTAGAAGTGGGCGAGGATGATCGGGAGTGAAATGAAGCAGATGCTGGATGAGAAGGTGTTGGAGAAGAACCTGGAGGACAGGAACCGAACCCACCGACCGGTTCAAGATGTGATCAAGTTTATAAAAAAAGTGAATAATAAAGTCTTTATTTATTTAAAAATCTACTTTAAACTTACCGGCGGGTTTCTTCTAAAAACCCTCGGCGCCTGGTGCTTCTTCTGGGCTCCACCGCCTCGACGTATCACCTGAAAAATAATATTTTTGTTTGGAAAATGAATAATAAATAGAATATATAACCTTCTTTAAGCGTAAAGCTTTTTGTGAGGGATGTCGGAGTCCGTAGAAAGAGTGGAACCAGTTAAAAGATGTATAGTTAGAATAACTTCACGTACGCTGCTTCGGATATGCCGTTTAAGCGGAAGCATACCTCGGGAGACCCTGTTAGTTGACGGACCCACCCTTAACTTTTAGGGCCACAAATGGGGTATCCCTCCTTAACTTTTGGTCTTCCACCCTGAAATTACGAAAATAGTGTCAAACCCCCTTAACTTCTGTAATTTGGGGCATCTACCCCCCTTAACCGGGGGTGAGCTTACTACACCCTCCCGAGGTATGAGCGGAATAGCCGGAAGGTGATCAAAGACGCTTCAAAAGCGAAAGAAGATCCAATCGTACGACCCATGGAGCAAATGGTTTCTAGCTAATATACGAAGTGCCATAAACGGTCTAACAAGCACTCATGCGAGCCCAGCAAAACAAGCTGCGTTACGAGATCTGGCCCAGAAATACCTCGTGGTTTTTGTAACAATTAATACCGCTTGAAAGTCAGGAGAACGGAATTTTAATCGCTATGGCTCACACTGTCATCAAAGCGTTTAAATAATGTTTTTCCGTTGTCCAGTTACAAAAACGAACCTAAATGGTTCCTTTCTTCTTTTCCCTCTTCCGATAGTCCTCGTCCTCTCTTTTTTTTTCTGCATCCCGCTCCCTTCCTTCTTTGTTGAGAATACTGAAAAGGGTATTAATGGACAGTTTCAAAACCGACGTTAATCAAGATGAAAATACATTTTTGTTGAAATTTGGAAATAAAAACAAGAATAAAAAGTGAAATAATTTTAAAAAAAAAAAACAAGTAAAAACAATAACGTCTAAACCGGTTTAAACCAAGTAGCTGGCTGGAAGCCGTGAATAAAAATCTGGCAAAACGCCAAATGTGCGTAAACAGCGGACACGCTCATTTCCACTAATGCACGTTAATCTCAGGAACGGTGCTTTTATATGGTTCGGTATTTGTCACAGAAGGTTCTAATAGTATGTTCTCTTGGAACTAAGCTTTTCAGGTCAATTTAATAAAAACCAGCTTCAATACAGCCCATTCGCTGTTTCTTAAAAGCCAATAGGTGCCCTTTTTCGAAAACCTTAGTTCCAAGAAAATCAATAGCGTAGATTTCGAAAATTCAATCAGAATTTTAAAAGGTTTTCTCGCTTTTGAGAATTTCGTGCACTAAGTGTATATGAGAACACATTCGCAATGGAGCGCGAATACCGTCGCGCCGGAGACAATGAGGCCGCGGCGAGCCGTGCCGGCGAGCTGTGGCACGGTTTGCATGCCGTTCTCTGCATGCTTGTTTGCAACGTGCGCACAGAATTTTGTACTGTAACGACTCGGGACCCAACGCCTTCGCTACGAGGCCCGCCTTCCCAGAAGCACAAATTTTTCCCGACTCTAGTTCTCTGCCATTTTCATAAAACATGAAAAAGTAGCTAATAAAGTGAATTTCCGCAGGAGAAAAGTATTATTTTTCCATTCGCCTTTGAAACTGTCAGTTATTTGACATCATAAACTGTGACTCTTCCGTTTACCAGCGATGGAAAGGCATTAATTTTGAATTTATGGCCGAGTTACAGCGGAATCCAGTTTCGCGCCCGACGTTCGGAAAATTTAACTTGCAAAAACGACTGCGACGCCGGAACCCGGTGGCGGAGGACAACCAGGGTGGCACCAGAGATAACACTCCAATTCATTGCCAATTTCATGTTTTCCTAGGAAACCCTACTATATAATTCTCGAAATCTTTCACAAATAGAGTTTTCTTTACATAATACTACTACATAAAAATTAGATTTTTGTCCGTCAAAAATTGGATTTCGAGATCAAGATAATTTCTGCCCGTTGTTTAGCAGGGCCTGCGCACGATTTGCAGCATGACACGCCCACCCGCATGACAAGCCTTTCTAGATGAAATTTCAAAGGGAAAATAGGAAAATTTATTGATGTACCTGAAAATTATTTTTAAAATTTTGAAACCACAAAAAACTGGAGTAATGTTTTTTTTTTTATGAATTCTTGTCTCTGGCGACGGAATGGCATCGTTCTAGCTTGTAAATCCACCAAAACGGGTTCGAGTCCACCCTGCGATTCTGTATTATTTCTTTTATGTCGATATACAAGTATATATTTAAAAGATAAAAAAATATTGCCTCCAAAAAGACCCCTTGGGGTTGCGGGTTACGGTAGTTAGTATACGGTAATTTTATGTTTTTCAAAATTTTAACTCATTTTGTGGTGAATTTCCGACAAGTATCTAAAAAAAAATTTGCCAATTTGACTGGGTGGTCCAGGGTAAACGTGTCAAGCGGCGGCTACAATCGTCCAATTGGCTCGGGCCGGCCCGAAAAACCTCATTTTTTACTTCCAAGCGCCTTCGCGAATCCAAAGGATAACCCGTTGCTTCCATTTTGGCGGTGAGTAGAATCTCATTACGTGCCGCGTAATTGTGGAAATCCTCGCTCGATTGGCCCCTATTCACCTGAAAAGATTCATTGTTCAACGGACAATCGTCCGCTTGGGGTTTTAAAGGATTTCAGGTACAAGGTCCCGCAACGAAAAGGGTAGGTCATGAATTGGGCCAACTGCAGGTCTCGAGACAGCATGCGTAATATGCAGATAGCGGGATTTATCGCCAAACAAAGCGTTCCAGCTTTTTTATATTCGAAATTGTTAAAAAGCTGACATATCAGTTTATCGAAAACGAAACTTATAAAGGCGGTTTCTTTTAACTACCCCCTAATTACTTGACCCCTTTGATCTGCATAGACAGAAGTTGCACATGTGCTTTTTTAAATCCCGCGCCCAATTTGCATTTCCACTCTGCGTCTCCTATCGGTACACACTGTCTCGTCGACCGGTCGTCGTTTGATGGATTTGCAAGCGCTAACACGCATAATCCGGTCAATTCAAATCCATCACTTTCCAAAACGCCGTGAAATTTCACTTTGAACTTTCAATTGTTACCAAACTTTGTGAAATATGCAGAAACATAGCTTTTTTGAACTGTTTTTGCCCCACTCCTCCTCTTTGTATCTCAACCATTATTTGCCCCTATATCTGTCTCTGGGTCTGTCTCTATCTCTCTACTTCTCTGTTTCTCTGTTTCTCTGCCTCTATGTCTCTCTGTCACTCTTGTCCCTCTGACTCTCTATCTTTCTGTCTCTCTGTCTCTCTGTCTCTCTGTCTCTCTGTCTCTCTGTCTCTCTGTCTCTCTGTCTCTCTGTCTCTCTGTCTTTTTGTCTCTCTGTCTCTCTGTCTTTCTGTCTCTCTGTCTCTCTGTTTCTCTGTCTCTCTGTCTCTCTGTCTCTCTGTCTCTCTGTCTCTGTCTATCTGTCTTTCTGTCTCTCTGCTTCTGTCTCTCTGTCTCTCTGTCTCTCTGTCTCTCTGCCTATCTGTCTCTCTATCTCTCTGTTTCTCTGTCTGATGCATTTTTCCATTTTTCTCTGGGAATTCCCTCCCCACTGCCATTTTTGATGTGTTCCATCAGCCCGTCACAGTGCAACACCGTTCCTTACGGCAGCTGTCACAAAACATTAGGCGGCTGGTAGGAAGAAGGAAAAACAGGGAAACAGTCGTAATTCAATTTGTACACGTACTTCCCATTAGCTGGAAATAGTTTTGACTTAGGACTTTTCACCTTTCTGAATAACATTACTTCCATTGCCTACTTTCAACCCCACTGCCTATTTTTTCCAACGGGAATTTTACAGTACAATTCCGTAATAGAGCACGATCACTTTAGTTACAGTGCATGACTTATCCTACCGAAATGTACCGATGAACTATTTATGCGACTATTTCAAGCAAACTAACAGAAATGTGATCTTGTGAACTTGATTTCCCGAAAAAGTTGAATTTTACCTATAGCTAACACCAAACGGGCACCATGCCAATTTCGTTCAAGTATTCTCTGTTGATGATATATTAGCATGAAATCGTAATATCAACAGAGAATGAAGGCACAAATTGGAATGATACCCGTTTGGCGGCAACTATATGCTTTGTTTAAGAATATCACAACTGCATGCAGAAGTCAATTTTGATATTTTTCTTTAACTATGTAACGTTTCCTTTATTCGGTAAAGAAACTCCCAAAAACAACACTATTTCGGCCAATTTTTGACGCCATAGAATCAATCGATTTGTCGTAGTGTTGCCTGAATTGACCGGTCAAATGTTCATTTTTTTGCTGCGCAACATTCGGGAAATAAAGTTTTTGTCGAAAAACAATGACTAAAACAATACTTCTATTGAATTTCGTACTCTATTCCAAACCTTATAAAAATTCATGTTCTTGTTTAAAAAAATCTTGTTAAGCCCCAGGAGTGTGTATAAGTCTTAATGTTTTTAAACATTACTTTCTATTCGCTCAGTGGCACCCTCTGCAAAGTACGAACTCCCACCTTAAAGGCTTAGTCGAAATCCGATCGGCGCCTCTCGCGCGAATATCAAATTTTGACGGCGTATTCAAAAACGGACTTCCGCTACTCTCGTAACTTCTTTCAATGGCCACTTACGAGAAAAAGCATTTTTTAACTCACTCACTCACTCACTCACTCACTCACTCACTCACTCACTCACTCACTCACTCACTCACTCACTCACTCACTCACTCACTCACTCACTCACTCACTCACTCACTCACTCACTCACTCACTCACTCACTCACTCACTCACTCACTCACTCACTCACTCACTCACTCACTCACTCACTCACTCACTCACTCACTCACTCACTCACTCACTCACTCACTCACTCACTCACTCACTCACTCACTCACTCACTCACTCACTCACTCACTCACTCACTCACTCACTCACTCACTCAATCACTCACTCACTCACTCACTCACTCACTCACTCACTCAATCACTCACTCACTCACTCACTCAATCACTCACTCACTCACTCACTCACTCAATCACTCACTCACTCACTCATAAATCAGTCCCCTTCTCCACTCCCTACCGTTGCCTCTACCTCTGCCTCTACATGGACTTCCTTCTGCCTCTATCTCTATTCTACCGCGACAGCACTCTTTCTCTTCTGTATCAGGTATCAATTGTTTTATGTGTTTCTTGTTCTCCTACCTAGAGTGAGGCTTCTCTGATGAAGCATTTACTTTATCTATTCACTTTCTTATTCACTTCTGCCCCGCTCACTCTCATTCACTGGTGATTTCTCTGTCAGATGCTAAGGGGCGAAACAGAGTAATTACTTGCTATTTAGCTTTCTTTGTCCTCTTAAATTTATCCAAACAGGATTTAATTCTCTACTTTTACTTCTTTTCCTTTCTTATCACTCACTCACTCACTCACTCACTCACTCACTCACTCACTCACTCAATCACTCACTCAATCCCTCACTCACTCACTCACACATTCTTTCTTAAGCCCCAGTTTATGCTTCTTATTTGTCTGTCTGCATGACGACTGCTTGATTGTTGCCTGTGTTGTTTTTCCTGCCTTCGCTTCTTCCGAAGAATTAACATCTAAAAACAGTGAATTAATCACATGTCAGAACTACTCTTCCTAGCCTTTTCTCCTCCGCCAAAGTCTTTTTCTCAACCACATGTGCTCACTTGTTTCGTTTATCTCGCGGCATTCATTCTTTCTTCCAACTCACTTTTGAATCTTTTAGGCATGAGCAGATGAGCATGAGTGAGGTGTATTACGGTAGCGGGGAGGAAACCGAGAAGTGCGTCAGTCCTGCTGTTAGGAGCGAGTGGGTTTTCAACACACACAAACGCACGCACAAACGCACCCACTTACACACAAACGCACACACACACACAAACGCACACGCACACGCACACGCACACGCACACGCACACGCACACGCACACGCACACGCACACGCACACGCACACGCACACGCACACGCACACGCACACGCACACGCACACGCACACGCACACGCACACGCACACGCACACGCACACGCACACGCACACGCACACGCACACGCACACGCACACGCACACGCACACGCACACGCACACGCACACGCACACGCACACGCACACGCACACGCACACGCACACACAAACGCACACGCACACGCACACGCACACGCACACGCACACGCACACGCACACGCACACGCACACGCACACACAAACGCACACGCACACGCACACACAAACGCACACGCACACGCCTTCCACTCAAAGAATGTTTTTTAGACATGGCGCTGAATTCTACTTTTCTGACTACGGAGACGAGGAACTCTCTTCTCAAACTCAGAGGTCAGTTGTAAATCCAAATATTTGGAGAGTATCTCAAAAACCATGGGAAAACAGTGATTTCTGTCCTGGTTCTCGTTATTTCCTGTGGTCGGATGTTGTCACGGCGTGTTCCCTCCCTCATTTCTAATCGAATCAGAGTTCGGGCCTTGGATTAGCTGAAAAAAGGTTTCATTCTGTTGAAAAACGCTTTTTTTGCTATTATTGGCTATGATCGACCGCCGGGGATCAGCTCGTCATGGGAGGTAAGAAATTTTTGTTTAACGGAGTTCCAAAAAGAGGAGTTTCTTTTTTTTCCAGGCGCCGATATTCCAAAATTACCTGTTTTTGTTTTCGGCTGATTTTTGGCCTTTGTCGTAAACTTGTTGTCTACCAATCTTATAGGAGGGACTAGTGGTTCTTTTACAGCCTGACCGTTAAACAGCAGGCGTGCGTATTTTGTCACAGTTCCGCGTATTCCCATTTGATCGCTACCTTTATTGTCAACGGGGTTCTCCGGGCCGGCCCGTGTCAATAGGGCAACTTTTTTCGTCCCGGGCTAGCCCGTTGTTTTGAGACCCCTGTGGGTCAGCTTTACCGTTCGACCAAACGACTACAACTAGACACCACAAACCGAAATTTTATCATTTTACTTCTCACACTATTTGCGGCAAAGATTGTAGATATTAGTGGCAGCAGTAAATTTTTTTTTTGATTTTTGACTTGTCGGTTACTTTGTGCGGAGTTATGGCCAGTTTAGTTAGGCCTCTGCGGTCCCAAGGGGCGGAGCCAGTCGCAAGGTGCCGCATGGTGTCCGCAGTGCTTTAAACAGCGGGCAGACCAAGTCGGCAGATCAGTGATATTTCACCTTATGATATTTTGGCGTTTCATTTGTATTTTATTTTGAATTCACAGAAAATGTTGAATTTCCTGAGAAAATTTTATATATGAAAGCCAAATTTCCAATCCACAAAATATTCATTTTGAAGTTTTTAAAACTTGAAGTTTAGTGAATTGCTCTCTCGCTTCCCAGGAATCCCCACCATTATTTTCTTTCGCTTTATTAGTGTGCAAATAAAATTATTTGTTTTTAAAATACTAGAAATTTGGAAAACATCTGTAAAGATCTCATTTCTTTACAAACACGTGAAAATTGAAAAATCAGCGTTTACTTTACAGCTCATTAGTTTTCTGTTTTGCGGTTTTAAGTTCTATAAAGTTTTACATAACTTGTAACCAATGTTGTAGATCTCAGTGTCAGCAGTAGAACATTTGTTGAACTTTGAATTTTCGGTTTCTTTGAAAGGAGTTACGGTCATTTTTGAGCCTCCTGGGTCGCAGGGGCGGAGCTAGTCGCAAGGTGCCGCATGGTTTTCGCACGGCGTTAAACAGCGGTTAGACTAAATGTGTGCTATTGTGAAGTTACTTTGGTATACTAACCTAATTTTATGTAATGATGTACCTAAAATAGCAGTTAATTGCAATAGAGCTTTAAAATCGCATTTTGTGAAAAAGCGTTTTTAAAAAGGTGCTTTCCCGCGAATCAAAAGCCAAAAATACCTCTTTTCCAGGAAAGCCTCCTGGATATTTCCGTCATTGACGCAGCTAATCTTTAATTGCAACACAAATGCCTATTAGTGTGTGCAAAAGATTAGTTTGCACTGGCATGATCACGTAAATGTTTACTTCCAGCTTTTTTTGCCTTTTTTTGTCAGAAACATAAAAAAAATCCAATTTTTACGATTCTAAGTGGAAAGCAAGTCATCAGTGTCTGTCCTACGTTTACGCCCAATGATTCCCTATATGTCCTGCGTTTACGCACAATGCTTCTCCTGTGTTTAAGCATAGTGTTTGTGTTTCTGTCCTGCGTTTACGTATAATGCTTCTGTTTCTGTTCTGCGTATACGCATAACGATTTTGTCCTAAATTTACGCCAAAAACTTCTGTTTCTGCCCTGCGTTTACCCTTTTCTTATCTTTCCGTCCTGCGTTTACATATTATTTGAAACTTCGTTTTCCCCCAATCTACTTCTTTATTTCGAGGATCTCTGAAACCCATTCTCACATATTTCCCATTAAAATGTCCCACCTAACAATTTAAAATTTATCGTCGTTTAACGACCACTTTAAATTGTGAGCACAGCAGGAAACACCAGAAAACATCGTATTTCACGCTGGAAATGCAGCCGGATATCCTTCGAAAATTTCATTCCTGAATCATTTTCACACGTTTCGCTTCTGAACTTCTGGTACAAACGAAGTAAAAACATTCCAGAGGGACCTTTAGAATGCGAAAATGAAATTTCTTTGAATAGGGCGAAAAGTGAATTTCAGTTTTGAGGTTGAATCTCCGGGAACAGCGTTTTCAATGACTTTTGACCTACCCTACGCCTTAACCTCCACCCTGCAATTTGCTTTATTTCTCAGATCACATGAGAAAACACCTCCATTTCTGGAAACTCATATTGAAACATGAGAAAATGTTCAGAAATCCTTGTTCACTGCCACAAAAGCTCAAAACGAGTTCCTTGAATTTCCGACCTCATATTCGTGGGATTTACACATTTGCTCATTCCCGCTCCGCATATCTTCAAATGCCCGAGTTAACCCAATAAATATGTTAAAATTCAAGACCAAAAAGGTTTTGTTTAGAGATATCCGGGCCGGCCCGCTGCGGATTTTCTAGGCCGAGGATGTCCGCGCCTGCTCCGTTCGGCCCCCAATTTTGGCTTTTGAGTCAGCTTTCGTAGTGACCCCGGGAAAGTGACTGTAAAAGCACCAGCCTTCGATTTTGAAAATTTGCTCTCCGAGCTTTCCCTGCTCATCTGGCAGTGCTCACTATTGAGCCTTGTAAACAGCGGGCAGGGTACGAAAATTCAATAAAAAGAGGTAACTGAAGCCAAAGTACGCCCCCGAAATGTTCCATTTTCCCTTTTGGTAGCGAAATGAACCAAATTAGGAGTGCCTGAAGTATTGTCGAAAATAACGTTTGAATAGCGCGCCATTCGGCGTCTCGCTTTTTCTGGCGCTCTCTCGCCTTTCTCTTCCGTGTACGCGCCGGTTGCAGTCCAAATAATAAATAAGGGATTTTTTTTAGAATCGTGACAACGGTATCTTTTTAATAAAGTTGTTATTTTAAAAATATTGAAAAATCAAAAATTTTCGTTGTCGTCCCCTTTAAAAGAAAAAAAATTTCTAGGCCAGACTAGGCCCTGTTCGGCCCCCAAATTTGTCATTTGAGTCAACATTTATAAAGACGCGGGCAAAGGGACTGTATAATCACCAGCCTTCGACTTTGAAAATTTATGCTGCGAGCTCACCGGCTCATTGTCAGTGTTGTGCCTTGTAAACAGCGGGCAGGGCACAAAAATCCATCAAAACTGAGCTGAAGGAACCCAAACTAAAAGCCAGCTGAAGCCAAAGTACGTTCACATCGCAGTTAAACTTGACGTGACTTTTTCTAAACCTAACCGCCTTTCGAACGTTTTTGCGATTAGTAAAATAGCACGGAAGTCGGCGTCCGGAAATGGCCAATTTCCTCTTCCCACCCTCCTCGGCTAATAATTGAATGTGGTTAGCACCCGACTCGCCCTCCCTCCTGTTTATCTGATTCAGATTTTGCGAAATTGGATGTTTGCGAGAAAAGGGCAGTTTTCAGCAAACACCAACGCTTTGGAAATGAGATTTTCAGTTAAAATCCAACCCCCTCCCCCGTTTGCTCCTCGCCAATCACTTACGTGCTTCATTCAACCCCCTCCCCCTATTCTAGCTCCTCACACCCCGCAGATGAGTTATGCCCCCATCAGGAGAACATTCCCATGTCAGCTTAACGGTGAATCGGTTTGATAAGTACAGGAATAAACATACTAAAATAGAAAAAAACTGGGATAGTCGCTAAAAGGGGCCATCTGGCCCCTATCCGCCCTATGAACTTCAAGGTACCCCTTTATTTTGAACTCACAGATTTATGTTTTTCGAAAACGTCAGTTCAGTACTGGGAAAAGTGTCTATTTTTGCCTCTACCCTTTGATTGATACCCACTCAAGCGTCGGAAGCCTTTCCCCGAACTTCCCTGTTGGTTCATCGACCGAAGCCATTAGTTACCCATGTCAGCCTTTTTTTTCAGCGGAGATAAGACGTTTTCACCTGTCTTCTCACCCAAGCCATTTCCACTTGTTTTCTGTCACCAGCTGTTTCCAACTACGTCTATATTGTCTTTAAATAACACCCTGCTCCATTATCAACAAACTTGATAGAATATGGTATGAACAGGAATCAATTAGTTAAATGTTCTTCAAAAACTCGTTTGCATCTTGAGATGAATGTTTTAAAACTAATATTTTGTTTGGTTACAGTGTTTTTAAACAAATCAGTAGTCACTATTGACACACTGCAGTGCCTACAGGTTAGTACATGCATCTAATATGAAAAAAAAACTAATTGTTTGATAAAATCACTATCTAGAAAAGGGTAAATTTATTTTCCAGTAAGCACTATTTGCATAGAAATTGGAGTAAAACGCATGATGTATCCTAATTTTAACATTGCGTTAAGAGTTTCAACTATTTTCCATTCGTTTTCAACAGTGAAAAAGTCTTTGGTCTTGATGTGTAATGGACAAAAATCGCTGTCTAGCAAAGGGTAAAGTTTGCTATCGGATAGCAAAATCTGTCGAAAACACGAAAAATACCAGTTTTCCACTTGTACTCAAAGTTTTTGCATCAAATTGTGAGAGTTCTCGTATTGGGTTTTTCTGTCTCTCTGTCTCTCTGTCTCTCTGTCTCTCTGTCTCTCTGTCTCTCTGTCTCTCTGTCTCTCTGTTTCTGTCTCTGTCTCTGTCTCTGTCTCTGTCTCTCTCTAACCTTCTTTCCTCAAACGGAATGGAAATAGAAGCAGAAAAAAATTGTCACTGCCGTATCGTAAAAATCAACGTTTGACATTTCAGCCTGCGTTATTTCATAGGATTAGATATGTATGTGTTTTTCATTCATCCAAAGAGTTTTCGCATATCAAACACCAAGGAGATGTAGCTATAAATCACAAATATTACTCAATGAACATGTTTTTTGTTCGTTTTAACATTTCTTTAATTCAAAACAATAGAATGCATCCGATCGAGTTTCAATGCCCAAAATGTTTTCCCACTTCGTTTTTTTCCAGTTTTTTTTTGTTGTAGAAAAAGGCATGTCTGTTTTTCGATGATCTTCGATTCATTAACCCCAAAGTCTCACAACATCCTATGTGTACCCAATGAAAAGAGGATCTCTCGATTGTTATTTGAATAGAAGTGGATCGAAAATAATAGGATTGTCGCAGGATTTGCAGATTTTTTTCTTTTAGATTTAACGTTATTCATTTTGCTATTCATTTTTTTGCGTCCATTTTTAAATTAAAATGTTTTGTTTGTGTACATGTTTTAAGTAAAAAAAATGTTTTTTTTTCAACCAAAAACAAACTTCTAGCACAGAATTTTCAACAACAAAAAAAGAAAATGACATCGCAACGAGACCCAATCGATGGTGTTCCGGATATTATTGATTGAGATTTCACAATTCAAACTTATCGATTAACACTAAAAAATTTTCAAAAATCGATCAATATTGCTCTCGACCGATTGCATGCAGCATATTGATTGACTTCGTTTTTGTCTCGTTTAATTGAATCGATTGGTTTTTTATTTTCGCAAAATTTCGTCACGAATCGAGTTTGAAATCATTTTTTCAGAAACGCAATTAAATTCGATTTTTTAATCTTTTTTTTAAACGCAAAAAATCTTTTTCTATCTAATAGCGATGTATCACGAAATATCAGGCATTTTTTAATTTATAAAAATTTTATAATCTCATACCTTTAATAAAAACGGCAACCGCAAAATTCTAATGACAACATCAAAACATTGGCACTACAAAAACGCAAAAGTGCCTAGGGCGGATATTTTTCAATTTTTGTTACCTTCAAGCTTAAAATATTTTTTCTTTCGCCATTATTTCTCAGAATATATGAACTTTTCTATTATCTGTTTTCCTCATTCCCAAGACGAAATACGATCTTCCTCGAAAACAGACACCTTCTGAAACCTTAGGCGACGAATTTAAAAACAAGAGTTCACTTTCTAACTGAACATTTCCTTTTGAACTCTGAATATAGCTTTCCAAAGACCACCCATTGTTTTGGTCTTGGCTTATTTACATTCCCAGGTGGTCAGTTTACAACGCCACATTCCGATCGTTCTTTAACATTGTCTTGTTTTCCGTCTCTCATTGCAAAACACGTGGTTTCCGGTTGCAACTCCGCTTTTAGAGGTATTGCTTCTGTTATTCCAGACGTCTGGACTCGATATTGCAAAAACGACAATTTCTGGTTTCGATAGCCCCCCTCAATTTGTTTTACTGCAAGGTTGTCGGGCGCAGTAGAGATAACAACTCCCTAAGGGGACCAGTTAGCCCTATTTTCTGGTGAGTCTTAGCGGAACTTTTAATTGAAATCGAACTTTACGGAAAACTAAAATTTTGTTGGATATAATTTCTGTTTTCAGCCATTTTGGAACTTTATTCTTTAACTTTTTGAGCTAGAAGTGATTTCCGTTCTTGATAACAACCGATAGTTAGTGTTTAGACGGGGCGTCGGGCCGGCCCGAATCCGCTTGATGTTTTTGCCAACTCCTGCGACTTCCGCATTTTCATAATCGGCTTCAAATTTTGCAAAAGTTGTTAAATTTTCTTTTATGTACGCCCCGGGGTGATATTTTCCGGTATATCGAAAAGCGAATTTTCCAAATTCCTCTTGGCTTATTGAATACTTTATTTATAATTTTCATCAGTTCAAGACCCCCCCCCCCTAGAGTTTCATTTCGTTGATAATTTGCGTAATCTATTCTCATTCACACGACAACAATTTCCCCTGTGGATCATTTTTATTTGTTTTTAGCAAATCTTGTTCCATTTTTTGAATATATCTTATATATTTCTTAATATATATAAAACTGAAGGGAATAACAATAAAGTGTCGAAAATAGAACTGTGAAAGAGGAGTGCGCAGACATTAAACTGTCGCGATGAGACCTAATGCGCCATCCTTTTAGGTTTTGGCCAAAAACAGGTGCCGTTTTTCGGAAACGCACTATAACAATAAATTTAAAAAAAAAACTTGTTTCACAGTTTATTGTAATTCAAAACATGCCGTGTGATTGAAAACATAGTACGCAATACATTATAACCTTGTAACTCTATGAAAACTCGGGGGACCATTACTCCCTAAGGGGGGACCATTACACCCCATATTCTGATGAGTCTTAGCGGAACTTTTAGATGAATCCAAATTTGAATAAAAATTAACTTTTTTGTCTATTTGTAATTTATACCGTTTTTTTTAAAGTTTGGGTGTTTCCCGTTTGTAGCAACTGATTTCTCAGCCCCCCCCCCCCCAATTTTTGCCATGGCTGACAAGCAATACTATTTTTTTATCTTGAGTTATATACACTTCTCGCAAATTCAAGCCCACCTAGAGTTTTTTTGTTTTGCTGTATTGCGTACTCTATTTTCTGCCAGACGACAGTAATTTGAAATTATTTTTTTCCATAGTGGAGTTATTTATTTTAGCACATCGTATTTCATTTTTTGTAAATGTTTATAAAAACTGACAAATTCATAAAAAAAAACAACAAATAAAAAAATGGTTTCAAAATTAAAATACCGTAATCAAAACGTGCCGAGTGCCTCAAAACACGGTACGCAATACAACAAAGCAACGCGGGGGACTAATGTCGGCCAAGAAAAGTAAGATTAAAAAGCATGGTTTTAAATAAAAACAAAGACATTCCAATTTGCAAACCCTTGACGTGTGGCTTAAAATAGCGTACGCAATAGGGCAAGAAAACTGTGGTTTTTGAGGGG
>OZ059902.1:5633867-5653867 GCA_964057215.1 Oscheius myriophilus | reverse complement strand
ACTTCCTTTGTTAGCATTTTTCTTTTTTTATACACAACTAGTCATTCAGACACGTTTTCTTCATAGAATGTCGTTTTCCGTTGTTGACGTTGTTCCCTAAACTGTGACGTCCATTTGTTTCCTGTTGTCTGATTCAGACCAACATTTTTCCAATCCAGTTTGGACAATTGACTTTTTGATCCTGTTATTGACGACTTTTAAGAGATTCCACATCAGATTTTTCCAATCCACTGATTAATCTTATACCAATCGAAAATCGCTATTTTATATTTATTTTTCCGCTATTTGCAAGCTCACTATCTGTCTTTTTTGGCAGGATTCCAATTTGCGACTGCTATGCAGTTTCCACCAAGCGGCATTTCAAAAATGGAGCATGCATAAGCTAGTGAAGGTTTACAGTCAGCAAGTCAAAATAATTATGTTTAGAGGGACAATACTTTGAATATTCATTGTCGTCCTATAATCTCCTTTTTTCGAACATTTCTATCTAAAATATCTTCAATTTCGTTTTCCTGGATAAACGTTTGGCGAAAAATTAATATTCAATGTAAAAATTTCTAAATTTTGATTGGATCTCTAAACGTTCCATCTCCAGCGAAATTTTTTTCATACATCTGACCGTTGCTTACAAGGCTCAACATTGTAATCATTAAGAACTGGAAAGACGTTAGGAGCTCTCAGGGCCTAGCAAGGCAAAAGCAAGGGCCAACCCGGAGTTCGTGATTTTCTTAAAAATTTATTTTGTTTATAACTTCATCCAAAGCTACCATTTTTACATTATTTTGGTTTGAAAACCTCGTTTTCAATGTGCAAAGATTATGGTTAAAAAGGATTCGAACTACCCAATAAAATTTTCCAACTTTTTCCATGGCCGAGTGGCTAAGAGGTTGGACTGGCAAACCGAGTGACCCCAGTTCAACTCCCGCCAATAAAACTTTTTTAGACTTGGTAGTTTTACAGAATATATAAGTTAGAAACACTATACCAGTCTATTTCAAGTAGAAAACTTTTTTTTCTAAATTTTCAAGAGGGAAAATTTTGTGTCGGCGCCGGCGGACACGGGTCGGACTACATTTTACGATGGAAAATCACATTTCCCCAAAAAGTTTTCAAAAAAAACAAACAAAATATAAATTCAAACAAAAAATCTATGTCGCTTGTCTTCTTGAAGCTGACAAGGTGTCTTGAAAAACAAAAAGCAAAAAGAATCTAGCGTCGGGGAACTGAACCAGAGAGTCTCTGCTTATAAGGCTAGGCGCTTGGCGCTGCGCCACGCTGCCACATTGATTACGGCGCGGCAGCGGCTTTTGTTTCGGCGCCGGGACGCTGGGGGAGAAAATCGGCCCGTTCTCGAATATCAGGTCCATTGGGCAATTTTAACCCTAACCAGTCGATTCTTCATTAAATTCTCTAGTGAATGGTTTATAGCTCGTTTGAAAACTCCACGGCCATGTTCATGGACTTCCCTAGTGAGAAAAAATTTACTGCCGGCAAGGTTTTGATGTTTAGCGGACCAAAAGTTTTTGCACTTAATGGAAGTTTACTTCGTCATTCATGTAGAGTGAAAAAATTCCGCGTTTTTTCCTATCAGAAAACAATTCTATTTCCACTCACTAGCTCGTAAAGTACTCCTCCCAAAACCAACACATGTTTTCCCTGGGGAAAATCGCTTGCTGCTCAACTGATATCACTGTTTGCGTGTTCTGCCGAAAGACCTTACTTCGCCACACTAAAAACTAAGATTTCCATTTCAGGAGCCTTTCCCTGCTCGCCCGGTCGTTGCATGTGCCGCGTAACTCCGTGTGCGGCAACGGAACCATCCACAGCGTGCAGTCAATGAGGTCCGGCGACGCCACCCGCAAAAACACCAAAATCCTACTGGAAAACCCTAATCTCTTCGCCAGGGCGTTGGTAAGGCCTTAACACCCTTACAATCAACCCCAACATTTTTAGTCCGAAAAATTAACTGGACCATGGATCGAGCACGCCTTTGAGAAACGGGAGTGCATCAAGTTCATCGCTTTGAAAGACAATCCTGAGAGGTTTGTGGAAATCGTTTCAATTAGGTTATAAAGTTTAGATGTGGCTGTGGAAGGGTTATGGCTGCCCATTCCCAACTTGCCCAATCGCGGTTTTCCGTTTTCTCCGCCCCGGTGATGGTGGGGGAGACGTGGTCGATCGACAAACACACTCACGTGTCGCCCACGGACGCGTTCGGGACAATAGTATTTCAGGTGATTAAAGGGACCGTCAGGGGCCTTTTCGGATTGGACATGAATGGTATGCTAATCGAGTTATTTTAATTGAAATCATTTTTTCGAACACTGCTCCAGCCAACGGTCATGCGCAAAATGCTTGCCAACTCCTCGTTAGCATACGATTCTGAAAAGGCCCCTGACGAGCCCTTTAAGATAGAAATGGCAATGTTTGGGCAAAACACGCAAGGAATTGCCACCCCCCCCCCCCCCCCAAATAAATATCAGCCCGGTCCAGGCCGGCACGCTGCCCGAGGTCAATTTCTGAAAGTTTAGAAAGAATTTACGAAAACTGGGGCAAGTTCGGATTGTCAATCCGATCTCTTAGCCATTCGGGCATGAACATTATAGAAAATTCATATAGGGTAGTTCGCAGTATTTTGTTTTGCGACCAAAGAACTAAAAAATATTGAGTTTGAAAATAGTTACATTAAAAAAAGATTTTTTTAAATACTCGGGCCGAATCCATCCACAAATTTTCGCGACCCGAGCCGGCCCGCGATCATCCATCCTTGGGCACGATACTTAATACGCAAAATATATACAGTTGGTTTAAACTTTCTATGTAGATGCCTAACACCTGTTTAATAAATTGCGAAAGTCAATAACCTGCGCGTCGCGGCGCGCGTAAAAAATGAATTCGATATTTTCCAAAAACTAAACGTATAATTGGGCCATACTAAATCATAAAGTGATAGATTTAATTCAGACGCATCGAACTGCTTTTCGCGTTAAGACCGATTGTCTCTGCCTTTGCCAATTAGCGAATCCATAAACTTATACGCCAAATTTTTTATTGATTTTGGAACCCCCTCTCAAATAGTGCGCATTATTCGATGTGTCTAAATAAAATATATCGATTGATGTATTTTATCACCTAATTATGCACTTAAGTTTCCGAAAATGCACAATTCATTTTTACGCGTGCCGCGACGCGCGCACGGGACGCGTAATTCACTTTCGCACACGTTTTTGACTTTCGCACGTTGTTATTCAGTTATTAGGAATCAGCATAAAGAGTGTCGATAAACTGTTTATATGGCATAGCTTATTTCTTGAAAGGGCATGTTTTGGACTTTGAAATTTTGTTTGTAGCATTGTATTGCTCACAACAAAAACTTTTTTTTACATGGTTTTCGTTTTGTGTAAAAATGAAACGCGTGTAAAAAAAAGTTATGCGCCAATTAATGGAGCCGAATCCGTCCTGTAAACGGCGTGCAAGCAAAAGTGAATGACAGCCGTCCGCCGCAGACGCCCATCGCCTGGAATGCCGAATTATGGACAATTAAAATTCGAATATCTAAAAAAATTAACAAGCGAGAGAGTGTGGAAATCACATAGGCGCAGATTGAAATCGCTTTTTTCTACTTTGTTGCTTTAATTACCAAATGACCTCACAAATGCGCATCTGTGATAAGCTTTCTATTTCGTTCTCCACGGGACATGCTATAAAATTATGAAAAACACAAAAATTAACTTCACTTGCAAAATCTGTGTATGCTTCGCCGTTTTTGAATACATTGGCGTTCGATAACTCGGAAACCGTGAATTTAAGGTATAGTGTTTGTTTAAGGTTTTTGAGCAGATGAGATTTCTCTATCACATATGTCAAAGTTGCAAAATTACTATAAATTTCCCTTTGAATCTCGTAACAATTCAAGAAAGTAAGGACATCCGTAACCCCAAAAAAGTCTTTTTTCAACTTTGATTCAGGGTGGAGCCCATGCCCATAAAGCCCAATACGTCCGCCTTGGCTACGACTCCTCCCCAGCCGACGTGATGTACCTCATGGAGAAAGTTTGGGGTCTCCAACCTCCCCGTCTCGTCATCACAGTTCATGGAGGAATGAACAACTTTCAGTAAGGATTTTTAACTACGTTTCACATATTATCTATTTCAGAGTCCAAGAAAAAGTGGGTCGAATGTTCCGCGAAGGTCTGTTAAAAGCCGCTCAAACCACGGGTGCCTGGATTCTGACGAGTGGCATTGACTCAGGAATTGTCAGACATGTCGCTCAGGCTTTAGACGAAGCTGGAATCTCGGCGAGGTAGGAAAATTCACTCTGAAATTGAAGAAATGGTTTAGGATGAGGTCCAAGATTGTAACAATAGGATTTGCCCCCTGGGGAGTCATACGGAAAAGGGAGAGATTGGTGAGTTGAATTCACCAAACAGGATGAATTTTGAGTTTTAGGTATCGAAGGATGTGGAAATCCAGTACGACTCTCACTCTTTTGGATCAGCAAGTGGTCTAGGGATCCTCAATGATCGCCATTCTTACTTCTTGCTGGCGGATAGTGGAACTAGTGGAAGGTAGGTGAACAAATAGGGGGGGGGGGGAAATTCAGTTAAACCCCCCAGCCAATTCAGTTGCGCCCCCCAAAATAGCCGCTCGGTTTGGCCCCCAGGCAATTCAGTTGAGCACCCCACTTCAGGTGCCGGATAGGTAATTCAGATAAACACCCCACCAAATTCATTTAAGCCCCCCATAACTGAGTATCCAATTCCCAACGCTTTATTAGCGTACGCAGCTAAATTTGTGTTTTTAGGATTTTGAATTTTATTTTTTAATAGTGTTATGTTTAGTTAAAATCATTTAGTATTATTAATATTTACCTAATTTTGTTGTTTACATACATTTTATCGCTCTATTACGTTTTCCTCATTTGAGTTATACACGACGGGCATTTTTTATTGATTAAACTATTTATTTTTTTTAAACTTGGCTAAAAGACTAAGAAATAACCGATAATAAGTCTGCTTAGAATTTTTATCGTACCTTTCGGTGTGCATTTTTAATTTACCTAATTTGTTCATATGGGGGGCATAACTGAATTAGATGGGGTGTTTAACTGAATTAGTGGGGGGGGGGTGGGGTTAACTGAAGTATTCGTATGGGGGGCATAACTGAATTATATGGGGGGTTTATCTGAAGAAGTTCCGGGTAGGCTAGTTAAGCTCCCCATTTCAATTGCGGGGGGTTAAACTGAATTCAGATAAACACCCCAGGATACATAATTCAGTTACGCCCTCCACCTACGAAAGTTCACAAATTCGCATTGATTGGGGAGCCAAACCGAGCGTGGGGGGCCATACTAGGGTGGGGGGCTTAACTGAATTTTCCCCAGCAAATAGGTCTAGATCAAGCATGGCAAAACTCCTTTCAATGTTAATGTGTTTTCAATATTTTTGTTGGAAAACATGGTTCTCAATGTGCAAAAGACCATGTTTAAAGGAAGATTCAAACTACCCTGTATAAATTTTTAATGTTATCCATGGCCGAGTGGCTGGGGGGTTGGACTGGCAAACCGAAGTGATCCCAGTTCGATCCCTCTTCATCAAAACTTTGTTTGCTTCAATAGTTTTTCACAATAAATAAGCTAGAAACACAGTTCATATGCATTGCAAGAAAAAACTTTTTTCTACCGTTAGGAAAAACTACCTCGGCCCTCGCCGGCTATTAGTCACGTTTGGTTCGCATCATCACACCGTGTACCCTCGAGACACAGAAACTTAAGATTTTGGCTAAACCTTGAAAAACACGCTTATAAGATCTTAAAACCATATTTTGAGTGTTTCCGACAATTATCGATTTTTGGTTCCGGGTTACGGTAGGTCATGCCTAGTTACGGCCCAAAATCGTGCGATTTTGGCAAACTCGGTTTTGTTTGGTTTGTTTTGATCTACTGACGTACAGTAATTGTAACATTTAGTTGTCGCCAAAGCGGCATCCTGCCAAAAACGGCCTTAATGCAGCATTCGTGCGATGCGAGGGGGAAAATAGTGTGTAACAAGCCGAGAAGTAGAGAAAAATCGGCTTTTGCCAAATGCTCGTTTGGCGACGACTATACGCCAATTCGACTATTTTTACAAAAATCGGTGAACGTTTATACTCCTCGCCCACGGGCCTTTCCTAAAGTTTCGATGGCCTGCACATCTAACGCGCGAAATAGTGTGCAAGTCGCGGAGACGCAGACAAAAAGCCGCTTGTTTCCCGCTGCCGGCTAGGAAAGCTCGCTGGGCGACGAGTATATACTTGGTTTGTTTTGCGAGTTACAGCTCTCAGTTCTTTGAGTTATTGATATAATAAAATTGGAATTCTTTTAAAAATGACAAAAGGAGGCGTGCAATACACCGTGCGGACGGCGAAAAAACGACGAAAAGACGCTTTTCCACCGTGAGCCCTGTTTGGTGCGTGCTAGCTTTCCATGAGTCTCTTGTTAGCCCCTTCGCTTTCCCACCAATCTACCCAAAAATTAGTCAATTCACCATGTTCCACATTCCATTTCCAACAAATCGATAACTGTCTTAGGTACGGCGCCGATCAACACCTACGCCAGAACTTCGAAAACTACCTAGCTTCCCACACCAATGGTCCTCGCCAGGTACAACTTTTCTGTTTCTGTTTCTAGGCGCAATCTGAATCCTTCAGGTCCCTGTAGTAGCCGCCGTCTTGGAGGGAGGCACCAGCACCATCAAAGCCGTTCACCAATATGTAACCAAGGAGCCTGACATCCCAGTAATCGTTTGTGACGGAAGTGGAAGAGCGTCTGATCTGTTGGCATTCGCTTGTCGATATGTGGATTCCGATGGGTAGGGCCTTAAGTACCTTAGTTAAATTAAAAATTTAGGGCTTTCCCTCCAGAAATCAAAGAACAGCTTCAAACCCTAACCGCAAGCGTCTACGCCGATCAAGTAGACAACCAACTGGACCAAATTGTGAATATGATTGTGGAAAGTGCTCAGAGACCCGATTTGGTTAGTTTTAAGTCCTTAAGTACCTTAAAATTACTTTAGCTTACAATCTTCCGAGTGGGAGAGGAGAACCAAACCGATGTGGACCACGCCATCCTAACCGCCGTTTTGAAAGGCCACAATCTGAGTCTGCCGGAGCAGCTGTCATTAACCTTATCGTGGAATCGAGTAGATGTGGCGAGGTCTTGTCTCTTCTCAGGAGCCAACACTTGGCCCAGTGGCGCTCTTCATACTGCTATGAACGAGGCTTTGAGGCTTAATAGGGTGGGTTGAACTTTTTCAAAAGGAGTTGAACCCAAGTTTAGGTTGACTTTGTGGAACTGCTACTTGAAAACGGTGTATCGATGAAGAACTTTTTGACTCTGAGTTCGCTGGAGCAGCTTTACAATCAGGTATGATATAAACCACAAAACCCGGGATGTTATGGTCCCACCGCGACAAACTGAATCCTTTCTCAGTTTGAGTTTTGAAGGGGCCCGCTTCTTTCTGACACTCTTGCGGAAAAAAAACCCAAGGGGCTTGCTTTGCTACCGCATTTTAGCAGGACCACGAGGGTACGCACGCAGGCTCCGGTTTCGCGGCCTGAGGCCGCACCGATACGCTCATTTTGGTGACCTGCGGCCGTAACGACACGCGACCTCCGGACGCCTATTTAGGCGACCTGCGGCCGCAATGATACGCGGCCTTTGAAATCAGCAAACATGTGCAAAGTAAAAACTAAGACACGAGTGATTTCGTCCGCATGCACTTTTTTCAAATCAAATTGTTACAAGTTTTTTAAAATGGTGTAAAATTTGTAATTTGCTGCCTATTTTGTTACATAAAATGTGTAGAAAGGTGATTACGACGAGAAAAGAGAAAACGGGACATATACAAGTCAACCCTCTCAGTTTGAAACCAATCTTCAACTTGTTCCAGATTTTCGCAATAGAGCGCGTTTAATATACCCCCTCCCCGAACTAAGGAAAACAAAACGAATCTTTCATTTTTTTTGGCAACATTTTCGATAATGAATATTTTGATAACGAATAATTTGAAATGCGCGCGCAGTTTTACTTTTAGAGGAAAATGCGCGCGCATTTAGGACAAATGAAATTTCTTTTCAAATACAAAAACACGGAGAACGGCGAAAAGAAAACTGAACAAACTATACGAAAAAAGATACTCGGAAGAAAAACGCCGTGTTCATATTTTTAGGCATACTTTGGCTTCTAACATTTTTGAAACTCAGGAAAGCAACGTTTCTACTGATCGAAATCTTTCTTACAGTAAAATTTGCGGTTTACATATCAAATATGCGAAGCTCGCACAAGTTTAAGGGTAGTTACAGTAACTCGGGGTTTGATTAGAGTACTCCGACCCAAAAATCGATAATCTATTTTCGGAATTGCTTTGAGTATTAGAGGGTCCTGGTTAACTTATAAGTCAAAGATAGGTTCGATCGGACCACTTTTTTGATTTTTTTCTGGCCAAAGGAAGTTCGAGTTTCTCAATTTGTTTTAAACGTACATTTTTTAAATTCTAAAATTGGCGTGATATGGTTCCCGCCTTACAAAATGACATTTGATGGCAGAAAATGAAGATCCATAGTTTAGGGGCTAACCTTCTAACTGTCGCAAGCGCGCGTTTGTGTGGCCGAAGGTCCAGAAGTCGATTCTCCTTTAACTCTATATTTCAGGACGATGATACCCAAAACAGCGTCCGCATCTTCGTCCAAAACGCCCCTTCCACCATTCCTCTCACCCTCCCCGACATCGGCCTTATGATCGGAAAACTAACAGGGAACGCCTACAAACACTACTACACCACTCGCCAGTTCAAGAGCAACTACGAACGGTTCCGCAAAAAGGCTCAGGTAACAAAAAATCAATAATCGACCCAAATTGTAACACCAGCTGGTAGCAGAGCTATTAGCCTTGCAGAGAGGAGAAAATTCCAACGAAACCGAAGAACCAGTGGGATTGGTATCGCAATTTTCACTGAAGCCTGGTATCGCAATTTTCACTGACCACTTTTTCAAATACAACCTCACCCACTTACACAAATGATTGATTAGTGATAGGCAAAGTGTGAATCACCCTAATAAGGCCTTAACAACGCTAACAGTGCATTTTTCAGCTTTCGAGGTTGAGCAGCTTCCACATTCGATTGGTTTCCAAAACTCAGGCCAAGAGGAGAAAGAGTGGAGAGGTTAGAGGACCAATTAGTGACAGTGGTAAGTGAGTTAAGGCCTGAAGGAACGGGGCTTAGACTTTTCAGAGATGAGAAGTGACTTTATGTACCCTTACAATGACCTTATGTTGTGGGCGATTCTTACGAGGAGACCGGAGATGGCCAAGTGCATGTGGTTGCACGGAGAAGACGCGATGGCGAAGGGACTTGTGGCAATAAGGTAAAACATCCTCTCTTATACACTTCTCTTATGGTCTGTGTGTATGTGTGTGTGTGTGTGTGTGTGTGTGTGTGTGTGTGTGTGTGTGTGTGTGTGTGTGTGTGTGTGTGTGTCCCACGGTGAAACTGCGCAGCCGCAGGCGGGCCGGAATATTCTGGTCTAATTACACAATGGAGGAGTGGGGTTTCTCTCTCTGTTGGTTCGCACCTCGCCCTTCATTTCCTCGGGAGAGAGGGGTGGTGCGGTGGGACCGCTCTGGCGCGAAGCGCCAGAGTGGTCGTCGGCCGCCCTTGGAACCTGACCCGAGCGCACACGTGTGTGTGCAGTAAGACCGCGAAGCGGCCCAATGCGGCCGAAGGTCGAAAACATGAGCGGCCGCAGGACGCGATATCGAACGGCCGAAGGCCGTGAGAACATTTGAGGCGGCCGAATGCCGCCGAACTCAGGAGTGAGGACCGCCGTAGGTGGGCCGTAACTCTGGTTGCTTTACAAGAACTAATGATTTAGCACGCATTTTTAAGTACCAGTCGGGTACGCGCGCCTACGGCGCGCACCCTCCTGGCAGGCGGCCTGCGGCCGCAACCACACGCAGCCTTCGGCCGCTCAGTTAAGCGGCCTACGGCCGCAACATTCGTATACTCATTACTCGGCCTTCGGCCGTGAAATTGGCGTGTAACATGTGAAGCTCACCCTCTTCTTCTGAGGAAATGAACACACACACACACACGCACACAAACACACACAGAGAGAGAGAGAGAGAGAGAGAGAGAGAGAGAGAGAGAGAGAGAAACCATAGCGTTTTATTATTAGGGATACAATAACCAGAGGTCAAAGCCACGTCTTTGCCTTCTGGTTTCGGCAGCCTTCGGCCGCCTCAGGGTAGTTTCGGGCAATTGAAACAAAGCAGCCTGCAGCTGCATTAGGTCCGCTTCGTGGCCTTATATATTTTAGTGCGTGAACAGAGCGTGAAGTGCGGTCAACAACTAAGTCGCATCGCGCCAGAGCGGTTCCCGACCGCACTTTGGAACGTTTTTTTCTCTGATTTTCATGCCGACCACCCTTTCATCCCTCTTGAAAGCTGAAAGACAGTAACTGCCTTATTTTTTTATTTATTTAAAAGCAGTGTGTCATGAAAAATGATCGCATGCACGGGTGGACCTGTACACAGCGTAACGTGAGACGAGAGAGCCATTTTCAGCATAGGAATTAGAAAGAGCGGCATGCTAATTTTAGTTTAAAAATTTGGAGGGAAAACTTTGAGAAGTGAAACATAAGCAACGGACATACTTTTTTGGCAAAATATATATATATATTTCAAATCGACTTCGAAAGGTCACAACAAAGCACAAGGTTTAAATTCTGAGTCGGTCGAATTTGGTGGCACAGTGCCTTTAAGGAATTCACTGTATTTCAGACTCTACAAGGCAATCGGAAGAATAGCTGAAGAGGAATATCTTGAAGTGGAAGTTGCTAACAAACTGAGGGAACATGCTGAGTAGGTTTGATCTCTCTCTCTCTCTCTCTCGTTCTTTATGCATTTCTTTTGTTTGAATGCAACATTGGAGTTCGTTTCAAGCGCGGCATTCATGTAAATTTTCAGAGATTTCCGAAGCGAATGCCACCAACTGCTTGATTTCTGCTACCGTGAGGACAACGAACAAACCCTCCGTCTCCTCACAGCCGAACTTCCTCATTGGGATCACCACAACTGCCTCTCTTTGGCTGTTTTGGCTAACAACAAGCAGTTCCTAGCCCATCCTTGGTAAGAAATTTTCCTGATTCCAAACAGTCTTACTTCGAGCCAGTTTTGGGTTGCACGAAAATATAATAACGGGCCGATTTGGCCGACCGGCTTCTTGTAGTTTTCAGCCCGGATCGTTCACAATCTGTGCAAGAAGTCTAATCAGAGTTTCACTAACACGGGCATACCTGCCCCCACAATTTCTCGGCCCATTTCAATCCCATAATTCTCCATGTTTGTTATCGACCCCCAACTCTTACAGCCCAATTGGTTCCACTATCAGACGCAATTCTTTTGCGCATAGACGCAGAGAAACGTGAAAACGTGCCAAAATTTCATTTTCTGTCAGTTCACAGCTTTTCTCATTGGCATCACGGTTCTCTTAGAAACTAGAAAAGAAATGGGTGTTTGCCAAAGCCCTGTTTTGGAATTTGGCCAATCCTTACTGAAGCCGGTCAACCTCACCGTGGAGTTATGAGTTGAGCTATATATCACTGGGAAGGGCATGGGATGGGGATCAAGCATGGCAAAATTTGGGGCCGGGCCGGGCCGGGCCGGGAAAAATTTTGAAGCGGGCCGGCCCGGGCCGGCCCGAAATTTTTTTTTTTCGTTTTCTTCGATTTTTACATTGAAAAAAGGCATAAATTTTCGGTTGAGTCGGGCCGGGCCGTGAAAAATTTTGGAGCGGGCCGGCCCGGGCCGGCCCGTTGCTATGCTTGATGGGGATACACGAAGTGAAGTCAAAAGTTGTCAACCTCGTTTTTGCGCGCGCGAACCCCGCGGTTTCCCCAGCGCCGGCATAAAAGCCCGCAGCGCGGGCGTAACTGCCGTGGCAGTGTGGTCCAGTGGTAGAGTCCTTGGCTCATAAGCGGAAGGTCTCGTGTTCAATGGCCCTATGGTGCTTTTCTTTTGCTTTTTGTCCAACTTATCGTAAAATGTGAACATTATAACTTTTGCAAGTGAAAATGTTTTTGTAAAAAGGGAAATATTGCCAAAGACAAAAAGTAACAAGGAAGTTTAAAAATCAAAAAAAAATCACACTGGTCTGTATGTTGACCAGCTAACGTTTTCAAAGACTTGTGGAATTTTCTTCACGAAAACTTGAGGAATTTTTATTTGTTAGAGAAGGTAACGTCAAATTTTGGCAAAAGAACAGTTATTTTTCGTTGCGGGCGCTTTCCTTTCCCGCCTCATTTTCGGGCAACAATAAATTGCGTTTTCTCGTTTAGACTCATGGATTTTGCCCATATTTTGTCAAAACATGTTTTTCACCTCAAAACACTATTTTCAGCATTTGTATGCAACTATCAGAAATTGCACTTTCCACCTAAATTTTTATGAAGGACCCATTCGCAGTTTAGGGCACCCTATGTTGCAAACAGGCGGGCCAGGAAAACTGAAAGCCGCTGCGTAGAACTGTATATAGCCGTCGCCAAACGAGCATCGGCTGCTAAAAGTCGCTTTTTCTCTGCGTCTTCGCTTCTCGCACGCTATTTCCGCCTGAGTATCGCACGGCTGCTGCATTAAGGCCGTTTTTGGCTGGATGCTCGTTTGGCGGCAGCTATATTTTCAAAAAATTTCAATAAAGCTGAGATAATTCTATTGAAATTCGTTAATTTCAGTTGTCAAATGCTGCTAGCCGACCTATGGCACGGTTCCCTCCGTGTCCGAAGTGGTTCGAACGCCCGCGTGCTCACCGCCCTCCTCTTCCCTCCCGCCGCCTTATTCCTCGCCTTCAAAACTCCTAGGGTTAAACCAATTGAAACATCGGATACTCAGTCAGAACACGTAGGCTTTTTACCTCCAAACATTCACTGAAAACCCATTTAGGACGACGTATACGACACAATCAGCTCATATCGCTCAGGACCGTCCGAAAACAAGTCAAACATGGGTAGTATGTTGTCGATTCCCTTTAACAAGGTGGTTTTTTCACCAAAAAATGCAATAATCTGTAAATTTAAGTTGTTCAAAACGAGGCCTTCAAAGTGTAGATCGAATAGTAGTAAACCGGAAGAAACGGAAGAGTTGATGGAAAATGGAAGTTGCCAGAAGAAGGTTACAATTATCACTTCCAAGAAAAACAGCGCTGTTATGTTTGAAAGCACGGCGGATTTAACAGCGGAGGTTTGATTTCTTCAAAAACTTCGTCCAAAACGAAATTTTCAGCCGATTCCAACAATGTCTTCTTATGCAAAACTAAGGGCCTTCTACTCAGCACCGATTACAAAAGTGAGTTAAGCGAAATAATGCAAAAACTGTGGTTTGACACCGTAGTGAAATGATAGCGTTGCAAATCTGGAAATCAGAGATCGAAGCCGCTCTATGTTTTGCTTACCTGCGCTCACTCAATGTGGGAAAAAACAAACAGATTTATGACGAAATGTCTGTAGGAAATGTCTGTAGCTAATCGGAATAGGTGCGGTCTGAGAAAAAAATACAATTTCCTCGAAATGAGAAATTTAATTTCTGGGGACCTTAAGACACAGTCTCTGGGAGAATCGAGCGGCCCCTGTAAGACCACTGTCTTAGAAATTAGGTCATATAGTGTGTTTCCAAAAAACGGCACAAATTTTTGGCGAAAATCTTAAAGGATGGTACATTAGGTCCCACAACGATCACTTATTTGTCTGCGCACTTCACTCTTTCACTGCGCTCTTTCACTTAATTTTTTGTATTCACATCAATGTTTCAAATCGTCTGTGGTTAAAAAGGAGCAAAACAGCAAGGCCTTAATTTGGAAACAGACTATAGTCTCAGAATTGGCTCAGATTTGTTATAAAACCTTCCTAGGGCATATGTGAGCCTTTTTGAAAGTTTTAGCTGATTATCGATTTGACATGGGTAACGGTAGGGTACTGAAATTTCGCAAAATTGGTAAAAATCAATCTAAGTGGTGTTTCCATTTACTTTTGGCGTGAATACACTAAATCTAAGCTTTAATTAGTGAAAAGTTTGTGTACATTCGCACAGGGCCCAGAAAACCTCAAAAAAGTGAGATTTGACGTTTAGAAATGCAGTTTTTCGCTTTTTTCGACCGTTGACTTAAAAGACGCGCAAAATGTGAATGAAAAGCCCATAAAATTCCTTTTTTTCTTGCGCATCTAAAACATATATTATTATTTGAATTATCTGGACCCCATCATGACGAGAAACGCCTTTGACAGGGAACTTTTCCATCGATTGGATCAGGGAAAAATTCATGTTTGGTAGGTAAAAAAAAACGAACTGGTACGAACAATTTAAACTCATCTTAAACAATACATGGATACTTTCAGCAATTGCAGAGAGAAAAATTTGACCGAGATACGCCTCAAGTTTTGGAGATTATCGTTTAAACCGCGCGCCAGCTCAAAGTGCCAATGTTTCGATGTTGTTATTAGAGTTTCCCCTGGTCTATAGGATACTCAGTGCGCATAAGCAGCCACATCCACCAAAGTAACTTTTGTGAGGAGTGAACTGCGCACTATTTTGCTGTCCAAATCATACGGATAGGGTATGTTTCAGAATCTTAAAAACGTCATTTATACAACGAAATTATAACAAAACAATTTTAAAAACTCACTTTTCCATTTTACCCGTTTTTCAGTTCTGGTCCTGGTGCATAGCCTTCCACATCTTCCTCACCGCCTTCTCCTACGTCCTCTTGATCGAAACTCCAAAAGTCCCTACCAACATCGAGTGGGCCATTTTCATCTACGTCGCTATATTCGGACTCGAACACTTCCGAAAGGTTGAATTTTTTCATTCAAAACAAAATTTTACATTTTCAGTTATTTTTCCAGAAAACACCTAGATTATGGAACAAGTGTCGGATGTTTTATGCAAGGTATGAATACCAAAAAATGTCTTTAAAAGGGATATAATTTTTAGATACTACAATTTTCTCACTCTCGTGGCTATAATATTCTTTGAAGTTGGGTTTGCATTCCGATTATATCCAGAATTACGGCATTCCCACGGACGAGTGATTCTTACGTGTAGTAACGTTCTTTGGTACCTTAAGGTAAGAAAAGAAAATTGAAGGGGTCGTCAGGGGCTTTTTTATGCTACAGTACCCCACGGTAATAAAAACCAACGTGGTACTACCTACGATTACGATCGGCTCCCATAACTATTGGGGATTTGTTTAAATCATTTGGCTGCGAGGAGCAAATCTCTCGCTGAGAGACGCAGACAGAACGAGAAAAAAAGCCGTTGAGACCCTTTTTCTACATCAAACCCGGCTAACAGCAATATTTTTTATGCATTTTCATCTATTTTACGGCAGATATTTAGCGTGTTATTATTTTAAAAAGTGTATAAAGTGAAATACAAATTCATACATTTTTCGAGCTAAAATTGAACCTAGTTTGAAATTCCCCAATGAAAATTTTGGCAAAGTGCCAACTCGCCGATATGCGCACACTTTTCTGTAAACACCGCGACGCCGGATCTGCGTATGCCCGTTGGCTGAAAACCGTTGGGACAAAATATTTTCACTTATTCGTATCAAAAATATTTTTTTGTAGGATTCGTGCATAAAAATGGTCATGGAAACCTAAAATAAAATATGAAAGAAACAAAACTTGCAAAAGGCCCCTGACGGTCCCTTTAAGGGTATTTAGGTAACTTTTGAATTTCTCAGGTCCTGGAATTCTTGTCTGTTCATCCACTTCTCGGGCCTTATATCCAAATGGCGGCAAAAATGGTGGTCTCCATGATGTACATCATAGTTTTGTTGTTGGTCACTTTGATGGCGTT
The DNA here is from genome assembly GCA_964057215.1 of Oscheius myriophilus. NCBI lineage: Eukaryota > Metazoa > Nematoda > Chromadorea > Rhabditida > Rhabditidae > Oscheius > Oscheius myriophilus. Next base: position 5,637,982 of record OZ059902.1, on the reverse strand, counting down.
TGGAGTGTCAAAACAGGCGATCACTTTTCCACATGAGAAATGGGATTGGATACTAGTGAGGTTGGTTTAAGAGAAAAAGAGAGAAAATGAGGGAGAGAGAGAGAGAGAGAGAGAGAGAGAGAGAGAGAGAGGATAGAGAAGGAACGTGCGGTTAAACGCAGGACGGTTAAACGTCTTACTAACTACAAACACAGGTAAACACAGCTTACCTCTGCGTATTAAACCACATTACTGATCCGGATAAAACGTTCATCTGTTAAAAATTAAAATTGCTCAAAAACTGAAAAAAAAATTTGGTTTTTTGGGTAAGTTTTATGGAGAAAATTAACTTTGAAGATGAATTATTATCATTTTTGCCTTGAAACTAAATTTTCCAATTTTAGAAATATCTTCTACAAACCGTACTTCATGCTTTACGGCGAAGTGTATGCCGGAGAAATCGATACATGTGGAGATGAAGGTAAGATTTTCGAATAAATCCGCCGAAACACTGCAAGTGACGCGACATAAACTCAGTGCAAGCCGCCACAATACTGCTGATGACGCGCGTAAACGCAGTGCAAACCACCGAAACGTTGCAAATGACGCGCGTAAACGCAGTGCAAACCGACAAAACACTGCAAGGTCCAGCGCGTAAAGGCAGAACAACAATGGAGAAAGAACAATATAGTCTATTTCTAACAGAAAGAATGGAGACTTTTTAGCTACCTTCAATTTCCCCTTATTTAACCACTGATGACTTGAAACATTGGACTGAATAAAAGTATTTCAGGCGAAATAGCATAGTAAAATAGGAGTGCGCAGATAATTAGAAAAATCGCGGCGGGACCTAATGTGCCACCCTTTAAGGTTTTGGCCAAAAATCTGTGCCGTTTTTTGGAAACACACTATATACTGATTTCAATGTGAAATTTGTTATTTTATCAACTTTAGTGACAATTGCCTTACTAACAATATATTAGTTCCTAAAACCAGCTAAATTTGCATATTTTTAGCATTTGAATCCCGCGAAAACGGAACTTTCGAAGGTAAACAGAGTTGTGATGTGATCGTTTGTAGTCAAAGCATGGTTTTCGTAGTGTTGTACTGAAGGTGCCCCCTTCAGAACCTGATCCTCAATATCCAGGTCTCCACTGCCGCCCGGGTGGATTCATCCCAATCATCCTCATGACCATCTTCCTTCTCGTGGCGAATATTCTTCTAATCAACATGCTCATCGCTATTTTCAAGTTTGTAAAGTTATTTTACAAAACAGAATTCTATTTTTAGCAACATCTTCAATGACACGAATGTGATGTCGAAGGAAGTTTGGTTATTTCAGGTATGTTACAATTCTAATCAAATCAACCCAACTGAACGGCTGAAGGCGGCGAATCAATGCGGCCGCAAATCTGTACGGCCGCAGGCCGCCCAACCAAGCTGCCAGTCAGGATTGAGGACCGCCGTAGCTCCTGGAGTTCTAGAAAAAAGTGTTGGGAAAAAATGCTTTGGGGTAAAACATTTTTCATCTCACGCCGTATTGCGTACTGGAACCTATAGTCCATTTCCAACAAAGAGTCGACTACTTTTCGCCAACCTTGATGTCTACCTGTTAACCACTCTCTGTTTGAAACATTGAAGTGAGTATAAACTAAAAAGCGAAATAGCACTGTGAAATTGGAGTGTGCAGGCAATTAATAGAGCGCGGCGGGACCAATTTTACCTAGTCCTTTAGGAAAACCCCTTTTCCCTTGTCTCTTTTATGGAAATGCACTATAATAGAATTCAACTTGTTTAAAACAACGGCAAAAAGCGCTAATATTTTTTAGCGATACGGTCAAATCATGGAATACAATGACACCCCTCTCCTTCCTCCTCCTTTCACCATCATGTCCCATCTGGCCTACTTTGTGTATAGCTGCTGTCGGTGTGGGGTAAGTGTTAATAACTTAATTGTAAAATTGAAAATGTTTTAGAATCGGACCAAGAGCGAGCAAGTCTTCCTTGACTTTTCAATGAGTGAGTTTTGAACACATTTCTGAACCACATTGTAACCACAGTTTTTTATGAGAAGGGCCGGCCGGGCCGAAAATATCGTCGGCCCGTTTCAGCTCGATTTGTAAATTAAAATTCCTAAATCATTTTTTAGTATTTATTTTTAACTTATATAACTTTGCAGACTCTTTTCTAATATTTGTATTACAGAGATAGCTGATCAAAAGTTAGCAAAAGTTTAATGCCCCGACTGGGATCGAACCTTAGTCGCGTGGGTGACAGTTTGACTTGGTTGTTCGAGTAGAAGGGCCGACCTTCGGCCAAAAATGGCCACGCCCCGTTTGTAGCGCACTATTTTATATGATAATGGGTAATTCGAATACTAACATCAGAATAATATCGCTCATTCCCAAAAACCGCCCAGTTCGGGGTGGGCGGCGATATAAGTTTTAAATGCAAAAGATTTCATTATGTGTGTTTTTCATGTAATTTTTCATAGAAGAAAACAATAAAAAAGAAAGAAAAAGGTATGGGGTTGAACCCGATACCTACGCGTATAATTACGTCAATATCTCCTCTGCGCCACGCTACCACGTGAATCAATCCTGTGCCGTGTGTAGAAAAATGCCCTTATCTCCGCGGCCAATGAAATTTAGCAGTTTTGAGCAAGAAATTCTTTAACAGATTAAAATTTTCTATCCACTGTTGCATAATTCACATGAAATCTCCAGAAAACAAAACCACAGTTTTTTGGTTAATTTAGGTGCTGCCTGAAATTAGTGCCCCAAGTGTGTTTCAGAGATTTCAATCGAATGTTGTGCAGCATTCGATAGAGATTTTCAAGCTGTTAAAGATTTTCTCGGTAAAGACTCCTAAATTGCCTTGACCGCCGAGATAGAGACATTTTTCCAGGCGCGCGCCTGAATGACGTTCTTATAAGCAGCAAATACCTCGTTTCACCCTAATTCGATTTATCTTTATAGAACTATCCCTGAGTCCGGAGGAACTGCGAGAAGTACATGATTTCGAAGAAGACTGTATGGACGAGTTAACAAGAAAAAAGTTAAGAAGAGGTCAAGGAACACCAGAAGAACGGTGGCAACAAGCCATTGAACAGTTAGTTTTCTATTTTAAAGTATGAAACTTTTCTTTTAGGTCGGAAATTCTATCAACTAGGATAAACGAATTGATTTTGGAGAATTTTTCTCTCAGAAATCGGTTGTGTGACATGGAGGGTAGACTGGACTGGATTGGCAGAAACCAAACGGAAATGTTGAATTCGACTAAGCAGGGGAAGAGAAGGAGAGAGGTAAGGCCTTAACACCCTTAAGGGCAAGTACCCAATGCTTAGAAGGATTCCTGTTGTCGGGCTTCGTCTCAGTCTCTTCCGGATAACAACAATGATTCGGTGATTCCACCAATTTCTCCGAAAGACCATCTGGTGATGGATAGTCTTTTGGCGCCGGTGGATGAACTGAGGTTGGCTACGAGGTCTCCTCTCTTGAATAACTTGAGAAGAGATCAACTTTTGAGGAAGTATGAAGAGGTGAGAAATTTTGAAATTTTTTTATGCTACATTACCCCACGGTAATAAAAAAAAACAACGTGGCACTACCAACTTATTACGATCGACAATCGGCTCCGACCACCCTTTGGTTGTTTGATTTGGGTGCGAGGAGCAACCCTCTCGCTGAGAGACGCAGACAGAACGAGAAACCTCGTTGAAACCCTTTTTTTACAGCATACTCTGCTACCAGCTATATTTTTATCCATTTTTTTTTCATTTTACGGCAGATATTTAGCGTGTGATTATTTCAAATAAAAGTGAAAACGATTAAAATACTGTTTTTGAGCTAAAATTAAAACCAGGTTTTGGAATTCCGCAAAGAAAATTTTGGCAAAGGTTTGCCGATTTGCGCACACTTTTCTGTAAACACCGCGATGGCGGCTTCGCGTATGGCCCGTTGGATGAAAGCCGTTGGGACAAAATATTTCACTTATTCATCATAAAAAAAAATTGTCCTATACGTACATAAAAATAGTTATGGAAACATAAAACAATAAAAAAACCGAAAAATGAAACTTGCAAAAAGCACCTGACGACTTTAATAATGAACATCCATTATAATAGAAATTTTTCT